>JAEANM010000543.1:0-34931 GCA_017656035.1 Myanophis thanlyinensis
CCCAGAATCCCTCAGCCTGGCTGAGGGATTCTGGGAGTTGAAGTCCACAAGTCACATAATTGCCAAGTTTGAAGACCCCTGCTGTAGTGGTTGGGCCATAGGACCGATTGTTTGGGATTGAGGGGAAAAAGGTTTACTTTTAATTAGATGAAAACCAAGGGGCCCCTCAGAGTTGGTTTTCAGCAGATATGTGACAGTTTATTTCCAATAAAGCTATTCTATGAAGAGTTCACCTGCCTCGCAGTTCTTGCTTGATTTATTACTTGGAACATTGACATCAGTATTATTTTTAATTAAACTTTAAAGTTTAAAGCCACCCAGTCATCTTGAATTCTGAAATGGGTGGCTTATAAATTTTTATATCTTTCTGTACTCAAGTTTTAAATAAATTTTAAAACCACCCAGAAGCCATTTTAAATTTCAAGATGGGTGCATTAAATTTATAAATTGCTGTATTTTTAAAGTTTTAAATAAAGCTTAAAGCCACTCAGAGTCACCTTGAGCCATGAGATGGATAGCATATACATTTAATAAACTGTAAGAAAAAGCACATTTGGAGCTAATAGATGCAAGAAAAAATATCCAAAACTATGAAGTAGCTCATCCCTTTGCATTCTGCTCACATGTACTTTGAATTCCCCACCCCAAAGTGACAATTGGAAGTATAAATAACAAATGTTGGGAAGACGACTATAACAATGCATTGGGATTTTTATTCATTCTGCTGCAAGAAAAAAGTACTGAACTATGTTGGTCTCAAATCTAAATTACTAAATATTACTTTAGTCAGGCAGGGAAGACTCATTCACTTCACTCTCTGTGGAAATAAAAAGTAATAGAAAGTTGTGTCTTAACTTTATATATACATTGAGAATTCTCTTTCTAGCTCCTCTCTCATCCATCTAACTTTTTGTTGTGCTAAAGAAAGATGCCACCAAATCTCGTCATACTGTAGGAAGTCCATATAGTGTCTTGCAATTAAGATGACCTTTTTTATTCTAAATAACCAGATCTCAACAAAGACTTCAGATCACTCTGGTCAGGACACAATTCTGCATGTGCCAAGCTGACTGACTCAAAAATAGGACAAAGTGCCAAATTTCAAGGGTGGCATATTGAGAATTACAGCTTGCTTATGAACTATTGCTCTCATATAGCCTGAATATTTGCCTGAATCGTGGCTTGGTTTATACAAAAGTTGGAACTTCTGGCATTGAATCTTTTCCTGGAAAATAAATACATTGGAACATTGTGAGCCTTGTGATTCATTCTTGAACTGTTATGTTGCCAGGATTGATCATCTCTTACAACTACTTTGCTATGCTTTTTAATTTTCAGTTCCTCATCTTGGTTTTGGGCAACTTGTAACTAGTTGCCATAGTCTCTTTGTTTGTTTGAGCAGATCATGAGACATCTTATGAAACTTTTATATCTTTTTCAGATGATCCTGATAGGCAGGTTATATTAAAATGAGGGTGAGGATGTACAATAAACACAATAATAGAGCTCAATAAACAATGTGCTTCTTTGGAGAAAAACTAACTAGTTGGACAAATACCCTGTTAATAATATGTAAATTTTAGTCACATTCCAGGTGCTAGGAAGAACCCCACAATTCCTATTTGGAAGATAATGCTGGCTTTGCTGGATTATAATTTGATTACAGAGTGCTGCACAGAATAACTATTCCACCCATTGAAAAGACTGCTAATTTTCTCTGTACAGCAAACATGTAAGGCTTGGATATTTCATTTCTCAAACTGCATAATATATTAATATATATCCTGCATCCTAAAGCCATTGGACTGCATATGATCCCCAGCCTCTGTTTGTGCTCTTATCTCATCTTTAGAAGAACAGAGTTTTGAAATTCTGCAGGGGAAATGGCAAATTTAGGGCAGCATTTTAAATTGTTATTTAAAGGTGAAGGGCAGTCTTTAGTCTATTTACTTAAGATATTGTGCTGTACAGAGGCTTCTGCAGGATCAGAGATTAGCAACAAACCTTCCAAAGTAGTGTTGTGCCATAGTAGACATAACCAAAAGGGCACATCCTGTGCTGTGCCTGCATCATGCTTTCCCCCCATGTTTTCCTCATGTAACTCTCCTTGTCCTCCTGCTAGTTGGTTCCTACTCCAGTCTCCTCCAACTGGAGAGCATTTTTGGAAGCAATTGAAAAGTGGATTGCCATTGCTCATAGATGTTTTAACTTTCCAATTTACCTTCAACCTAGTCTTTTCAGACGATGTCTCACTAAAGTACCAACCAGGCCCCTATCTAAGGCCAGAAGCTTGCTGCCATTTACTAGCATTAAAGTTGTGCATATATTCCTTGAAGTTGTTGTTTTACACGGTCTGAAAATGATTCAGAAATGCAGGAAGGCAGGAACGCTGCAGTTGTTTTAAGGAATCCAGTTTAGGTTAATCCTGAAAATCAGCAGCACAATGAGCAGCAGAGAGGTGCTGTTTTTGTGGGCTCTAAAGCCCTTGCTCCCATGCCCACCTGCCTAGTGCCCATTATTTTCAAAGCTTGAACACCTGCCTTGCCTTGTGCCCATTATTCAGTGGTCTGGACAGACCAGACTTAACTTTTTGCCTCTTTGCCCTTTGACTTACTGGTCTGAGCACTCGCAGAACCTCCTCCAAGGTAGCCTGGATGCTGTTCACAGAGCAAAGCACCAACGTGCAAACCACGACGTCCACAGAGTTGTCCGATACAGAAGACATATTCTCGGCGGAGGCGACCACAAAATTCTCGAAGCGGAGGTGCTTGTTCTTAGCCATGCTCTCCTGTAGGGATGTTTGAAAATTAGGATTGTAGTCCACGCAGGTCACATGAGTGTTATGGGGATAAAACTGAAAATTGGTCCCGGTGCCCACGCCAATCTCTAGCAGGTGGAGCTTTCCCGAGGCGTCGGCGAAGTCCCGCATGTTCTTGAACAGCGTTTCCTTTTCCTTGTGCAGTTTTTCATTGTAGCTCTTGCTCATCTTCTTCATGAAAAATGGGAACGTTTTTTTACAAATAGGATCCCATAAGCCAAAATAGGCAAGCACATGGATGGGCAGGGTGAGGACTTTCAAGCACTGTTGGAAGATGAGAACCAGCATCGTCGCCGAACTAGGAAAATAAATCCTTCTTGCTTGACTCCCGCAATGGTTTGCTTTAAATACAGTCCTAGCACAGTCCGCTACTCCCTGTTCCTTTAATGACGTTTCGTAAGCAAATCGTCATCATCCGGTTGCCAGTTGCGATCTGTTCCTATTTTTCCTTAAAGCGACAGCGACTCTTTCAGCCACTTAAAAAAAATCTTTTACCTACACAATTCGGGATAAACGCCCTTTGAATGGTGTCGGGAGTAGGAATGGGTTTCCGAAGAAAAAAATTCAAACAGGAACCAGGAGACCCCGAGGACACAGGTAAACTTCCAAGTGCTTCGATTGCCCTCTAAATGGATGCAAATGATCTGCAAGGGAATATTTCATTTATTAAATTTCATTTATTAAATTTATATACCGCCCCCTCTCCCTAAGGACTCGGACTAATATAAATCCTTCCATTCCCCACTATCCTGTCAGAGCTGAAGCAGCTTCTTACACCCTGAAAAAACACCTTTAGGACTTTCAGTCACTTGTTGAAAAAAAAAAAAAAAAAAAAGACCCACTGGGTGTTGTAATTTACAGTATTTGAATTTGATTATTCAGATTGTTCCCAAGGGTCTTTTGAGGTCTGCTAGTCCAACCTCCAATTTAAAACTGGCTCAGGTAATGAATTGCCTCCCAAATTGTCTGCAACATTGACAGGTGTTTAAATCCAGAAAAGACATTTTTCCTATGTTTCTTTCATATGCCTGTTTATGAGGAAATCTCTGAGATTATGCGTTTATGAAAAGAAATTAGACATCTTTCTTTGAAATTTAAAAAAAAAATGAAACTTTGATTTTAAGTTTTGGTGATTAGAATGATTTTGTTCTAGAAATAGCTCCAAATGCTTAGAAATGTAAAGCAAAAAGTTGAAATCACCTTTTTTTCCTAGTCTACTGCTTTGAAAAAAGTCGGAAGTCACTTTTTTAAAAAATCTTTCTCTCTGCACACTTATTTCCCTTAGCTTTCTAACTTTTGTTTCTTTTTTGTATTTTGATTTTGTAATAAACTTTAATAGCATAAAAATCCACATCAAGTAGAAAGAAATTGGGTTACTTTAACCTCAATAGCTCTCCAAATTCTTACTACAGATTTTTTTGAGGAAGAACTGATAGCAGAAATGTTTCAGAAGTAAGGAAGCTGGAGCTATGCCCAAAAATACAATGACTATATTTTCTTAGAAAAAAATAAAGGACAAACCTGAAAAACGGACAAATCAGCAACAGATTCAGGGATATGTGTGTGTGTGAGTGTTGTGTGCATGTACATTGAAAACTTACCTTTACAAAGGAAAATTCTAGAGCAAAACCAATAAAATAATTAAATAAATTTAAAAGACAGCTCTATGAAATAAAGAACTGTCCTTTATAACAAAGGCTATATGGTCCCTGTAAAAGTAATTTTGAAAATATGTACTTTGGTATAAGGAAAGTGGGAAAAGAAGGTGCAGTGGTACAGAGAAGAGGTGCAAGAAAATTTTTAAAAAGAAATTGGAGTAATATATCTAAGCATTCCATTAATTATTTCATTATGAAAATACATTGTTTATTTAAGAAAAATAAGTGGCAAAATGGAATCTGAGAAGCTGTTTGATGAAGCCAGAGAGGCATTCTAATTTCAGAACAAAACAAAACAACAGCATTGAAAGGGACCTTGGAAGTCTTCTAGTTTAACCCCTGCTCAAACTAGAAACCCTATACCATTTCAGACAGATGGTTGTCTAATCTCTTTTTAAAAGCCTCTTCTATTGGAGCACCACAAACTTCTGGAGGCAAGTTTTTCCACTGATTGTTCTCACTGTCATGGAATTTCTCCTTAGTTGATGGTTGCTTCTTTCCTTGATTACTTTCCATCCATTGCTTCTTACTCTGCCTTCAGCTTTGGAAAATAGGTTGACTCCCTCTTCTTTGTGACAGCCCCTTAGACATTGATTTCCTTAGTAGTTCTACCATCCTTCAGATGCTCTTCATAAGTTGATGGCACAGCTTAGCAGAACAAACACATCAGGACTAGATTCAGTAGTCCATCTGCATTTAAAAGACATAGGCCACTCTTTTGAAGACAACAAAGACCATATTTTGGACAGAGGGGATCACTGGTTTGAAAGAGGGGTTAAAGAGGCCATCAGTATCAAAACTGAACAGCCCTCTCTCAACAGATAGGGGAGGGGAGGGGAGGGGAGGGATACGACATCATATATCTCTACTCTACAACACAGTCCTTTCAATAGTTTCAAGAGGGCTCCATACCCATTTGCACCACTCTGATAATCCTGAGGACACAGGTAAGCCTCCAGGTGACCTTAACAACCTGCTAAAATATTCAAATGACCAGCTGTCTGCAAGGAGTATAAATCCTTCCATTTCCCACCATCCAGTCAGAGCTGAAGAAGCTGATTGAATGAGAAGTGAAATGTCTTCAAAGAAAAACCAGAAGGTCCAGTTGCCTCTTGAAAAAGCATCTTTGGGACAGACTGTCAAAGTGTTCTTCAGCCAGTCACCATATGATCTATGCCAAGGGATGCTGGTTGAATAAAAGATGATGGAAGGGAACCCATTGATCACCTAGGCAACCTGCCTCTCTAGGCAGGAAGCCACTGCTATTCCATTCCTGACAGAGTGCCTTTCAGACATTCAACAAAGCAGAATTCTCCATCTCCCTAGACAGTTTCTTTTATTACTGAACAGTTTTTTACCATTTACTATTAGGATGTTTTCCTAATGTCAACCCAAAATCTACTTCCTTATAAAGTAAACCATTGCTTCCAGTAGTTTCTGTTCCTTCTGGGACAATTATCAATATTTGTATCCTACTATGTGGCAGTCCTTTGGAGAACCATGATATAGTTGTATTTGTTTACCTATATTTTCTGAATAACCAATGGTTGGTTCATAGACCATAGCTTCCAAAACTACTTAAAGCTGGACATTATTTTCCTGGATTAAAATTTGCACACAAATGCATATATATGTCTATGTATGTTAGGAGAATGATTAAGATGCTGGATCACGAGCAGGGAGTCTAATCCTACATTGGACAAAGATGCTGGGTGGTTGTATTTGTGTCAATCATATCCTCTCAGCCCTAACAAATATCTATCAACCTATGTTTATCTGTTTGTTAGATTTTTATCCCACCTTTATTATTTGTTATAAATAACTCAAGCTGAGAACATAAATAATCTGTTTCCTTCTATTTTCCCTATAATTCAACCTTGTGAGGTGAATTGGGCTGAGGGCTGGCCCAAAGTCACCCAGCTGCCTTTAATGGCTAAGGTGAGACTAGAACTCATCATCTCTTGGCTTCTAGGCCAGCACCACTACACCAACTGGATAAGCATGGTAGATTATGGCTTAAATTTTTTAATTTTTTAAATTTTTTAAGAGGTGTTCATCCTGAAGTGGATTTAATTGGCAGTATTTCATTTTGACTGCTGCTACTATTACTGTTGCTATATATGTATATTCTAGTATATTAATAGATAAGCTTGGAAATCACTACCAGAGAAGAAAGGAAGCTGTGTTTTTATAATCACATAGTCTAGTATTCTTGTCATTCAGGGGCCCCCCCTTATCATAAAAATATTTTTTATAATCAGCCCCAGGTGTCTTAAAATAATGAAGTTGGGGTCAATCTAAATTGAGTGAATTGTACCTAAGATCCACTGGACTAAATATGAACATGATTAAAAAAATCTTACACATTTTCTTTCCCTTGATTTGGCTTATAAATGATCTGGAGAATCACATGAGCAATCTGGAACAATAACAAATAACTATAGGGAGGGAAGTCAGAATTCTCAGGCAACCAGTGATACGTCTAATGACCAGAATATAATTATTTTTAATCAATTATTTTCAATTTTCTCTTCTTGTTGAAATCAATAGGAAGAAAAGGTACAAGGCACAATTTGTTTAGTTTTGGAGTATCTGTTATGCTCAGATTCCCAGTGTGCTTTTGACACACGTGCAGAGGCCTAGTAGCTGGTGGCTTAAGATCAGAGAATAGCTGGATCTGTTCAGAGAATAAGATTTTTCAGATCTGGGATTCCAGATCTGTTTCAATCCTCTCTTTCAGACAAGTCCTCCCAGACTCATTTGCCTGTAAGCTTTCTGGTAATGTAGCAGCTTTCCTTCCCATAGAACAGGAATCTCCAACCTTGGCTGGCTGCTGAGGAATTCTGGGAGTTGAAGTCCACAAGTTGTAAAGTTGTCAAGGTTAGATAGAGACCCCTGCAGTAGAGGAGCAATTTTCACCTCTTTCCTAAGTTGCCTCAGCTGCCTTTGGGTGGAGCTTAATTTTATTTTGTTATCCTTGACTTCATTTCCATGGAAACCAGTGATTGAAATGGCACTACTGAAATGAGAACCTGCAACCAGTCCTGTTAACCTTTCAGCCTCAGATGTAGAATAACATTTAATCCAAGAGAAGAGGGTAAAACAAAGATGGACATACCTTTTTATTGCAAATTCCAAAGTAAAAAGATGTACAGTACAAAGGAAATCAGATAAGTCAGATGCTGTTCTTTCAACCTGTTTTAAAATGCATGTTATTTTGTTCCCCCTGTTCTCCCTTCCCCCGAAACACCTTTCTATCTTTTTTGTTGTTATCGTAAACCAAGCAAACTTACAGGCTAGGGTTTAAAGATATGGACAATAAACACATTCGTGAGATGGTGGTGTAAGCAGAATGCAGCAAAAAAAAAAAAAAGTATTAGCCCTGATATCTATTTTGGGGGGGGTGGGGACTTTCATGGAGGTTTTAACAGCATTAACCACACCATCTCATTATATTTTTCCTTTAGTCCATGGTTCTGTCACATACACGTCTAGAACACAATGCCCATGTATACCTCAGAAAAGCATTTGAACAGATGTGAATTAAGTTGAGCCTCACAACACCCCTGTGAGGTAGGTAATTACCCATTATACAGATGGGTAAAACTGAGGACGCACAGAGAGGTTAGATAATTTGTCCAAGATCAATCTGCCATTCGATCACTCATTCATACAAAGCTGAAAACACTAGAATCCCGTTAAAGAATTATCAAAGTCTAATACCTGAAAAAGACATTTCCCTATCACTCATCATATCCTCTAGCGCTCTCATTTTCTCTTCCCCTCACACTCCCACAAGAACATAAACACACTTGTATACTTCCTTATATAAATGGAACATGCAACATATGAGAAATTTTTATATGGATTCATATTTAATGTGATACAATCCTTGTAGACATTGAAATATGTATTAATCTTGTCTTGAATTTCTCTCCATCAAAATGTAAAATTCTTATTGTAGCTAATATGGTGAACTTTGGAAAGAAGACTAAGATGGGAAAGAAAATCATAGTATGAAAGGGAGACTGAGATCTGCAGACGTGTGCCACACATTCATACAAAACAGGCCTGCTTCATAGCAAATGTCAGTTCTCAGCAATATCACAAACAGATGCACAAAAGTAAATTACAAACAGAAAAAGCTGTTGGTTGTATTCCTCTCAGCAGAACAATTTACACAAGTCTCATGCAATTCTTCCCAAGCATAGTTTGATTCCCAATTGAAGTATTGATGACAAAATAGGCACCGTAGCAACATAGCATACATTTGTTTGTTGACAGAGATGATGTCCACATGGGAGAAGTAGCACAGGAGAATTTTTCTTTTCTGGCCACATATTACAAGTGTTCAAAGAGAGCAAGTGGACCATGAACTGCTTCCTTTGGGAGACTTATTAAAAACATAACACCTGGTCATCTTTTGCTCTTAACTCCTAGCAAAGCAAGTGCATAAAGCAAGGATGTCTCATCTCAGCCCTTCAAATGGAAAGCTTTAAAGAAAAAGTTGATTGAAACAAAGAACTTAAGAATAAGACTTTGGCACACTTCTGCTATTCACTGGATGGACACAACTGCACAAACTGAGGTCTGGGTGTCCACTGACACACAACTAACACCCTAGCACTGTTTCTGGAGAGAGTGTTATTAGTACACAAAAGTTAGGGAAGGAGGAAAAAAGGCATGAAACAGAGTACTGCAAAACTACCCATTTCCTGTGCCAAGGTAAATGCAGCATCCACCTGAGAACCTTCTATATGTGAAAGTGATTGTTATGCTGCAAAAGAACACTGGCTTTTTTCAAGAGCTTACCTGTCTTAGCAGATAAGGCTGTTTACACACTAGTGCATGAGGCTGAGGTTTTTAATGTCATAAGAGAACAGATAGTCCTTCAAGCTAATTTTTTGTCATCTTTGTCAGCCTAGTATTTAAGCCCTTTCTGTTTATAACCTTCTAAACAAAATCCAGCTTGAACCAATTCTCTTCATTTCCACCCATCACAAGAGGCGACTGTGGACTTCCAGATTTTTAAGCCCCCACCCCTCCATTATTGATTATGGGGAATGCTTCAAAGCCTTATAAACACCAAAGCATTTGAACAGAAAATATATACAACCCAGGAATCATGTATATCATTTTTAGGAGTTATGTACACATTGAAACACCTTGTACCATGAAATATAATGTGACCTCTCCAGTTGCATATAGGAGGCTGCATTTTTCTGATCTATCTATCTATCTATCTATCTGTATTTAATTACTCTGTTGCCAAATGCTGGTTGCCAAGAGGCAATATTGTATACATCCAAAACTCAGCCCAAGGAAATATTCTCACTGGACCAAGTCTGGCCCAGTTCATTATACCTGAATGTACCCTGTATGACAGGGAATGGTGTAGCTGAGAAACAACACTCAGTTCTTTGCTTTCCAATTTGTCCCAATCTTTCTGGTCCTTGCTTTTTCCTCTCTTGGATTTTAAATCATCAAACCCATAAAGATTTGTAGGATAATATTAATTTAGCAATAGTTTCCATCAGCTTTTCATCAGAGTCAAGAGTCCAAAACTATACTCAATCTGAAACTGGCCACTTCTAAATGCCCATAATATCCACTGGAAAAAACAAGAGAACTCAGTTTAAATTCTTAGACTTACTGGCTTATTCCTAACATCTACTCCTACATTATTAGTTATTTTTATAGTTAACATCAAATAACTTTTTTTATTAATCTTATGAAGTGAACTACCCAAAAGATCAAACCGATACCTTGGTAAAATAAAACCGGGAATGTTTATTTTGGGCTCTTTGAAGTATGGGACTACATAGTTTTCCAAATATGATGCTTTGTTAGTTAACAATTGGAATAACTTTATAAACCAGGAAACAGGAGGATCCTACTTGGTCCATCTAAGCTATTTTAGTTCAGTTTAGTTGATAGCATCTTTCCCACGTTTTCAGGCAGAAAAGAGCCCTTCTCACCATCTCCTATATGTACTCTTTAATTGAACCAAGACAGAACCAAGACCATCTCTCTACATACAACTCATGTCCATAAATATAGACCTTTCCCAAGAATAATATTCAGATCTTCTCTACTGGTTGGTTATCTGCACTTGTAAATAATACTCGAAACAAATTAAAAACCAAGACAGTTTTGTGGAAACTCCAATAACTGTCTCAGGATTAATTCAGCATATGATTCTTTTTCTTTCTGTTTACTCTTTATCAGAAGGTTCAAAAAGAAGACCAAGTGCAAGATGATATAGGCTGCATTATTTTATGAAACAAAATATAAAAAAGAGCAGTACTGTAAATTAAAAACATTTCAATGTAATTTCTCATAGATAGAAGAATATCCCCCCCCCCCTTTTTTTTTTTTGCTATCTAAGCTAAGGAAAAGTGATTCATTGGAGAATTGCTTTGCAGTGAGTGGTACAATTATTATTTGCAATGGAGTTAAGATTTCTTTTACTGATGTCTAGTAGCCAGAGAACTTGGCTTTGGGCTATTCTTCTGGCTGTTTGTATTAACAATGTGCCCAATTCTTAGCTACCAAAAATAGATGGTTTCCCAGCTGTGTCACTTACCAAAGAAGCCTGCAAGCAAGAATAGGCACATTCCTCCTTTAATTATCAGCCTAGGCAAGTGTGACATGTGGACTCAGTCTATTATTGCATCCTCCCCTTCAATACTCAAACATCAAAAGTCCATTATTCTTGAACAAAATTGACTGATCACTGTGGGAACACATTAGACAGTTGTTCAGCCCCCTCACCCATCAGATATCTTATATTTGAGAATTCTCTTCCCTTTGTACAAAAAGTTTTATTTTTGCTTTGTTAGCTGCAGATAATCCAGTTTTACTGAACTGTCAGTATCATCACGTAAACAGCCAATATTCATCACTCTTAAACTACTATGAATCTCATAAAATACTTTTTGAATATTTTAGATATAGGATTCTTTGTTTTAAAGAACATTATCAGAATGCTAGAGTTGAAAAAATAGGTTTCCTCCCTTAGATTTATATTACGTGGGAAGGGTATTGCAATTTTTTAGCTATATCTTTTCCTCTTCTGCAGTGGAGGTTGAAAACCTGGTCATAAGATTTATATCAAATGTTTGTTTCCTGCTCATGTCAGCCTTACCACCACCATAAGTAAATATGCTAGGTTTCTATTTACAGTGATTTCCATAAGAAGACATAGAATGGCTTAATCTTGGAGTCATGGCATTAGTCCCCCCTCCCTTCTTTTAATCTATTGTATTCCTGTTTCATATTATTTCTATGTTATTATATTTTATAATATTTTACTGCATTTTATTCAATTTTTTCTTTCTGTAGTTCTCTACCTTCATGGGGAAGGTATGTGTAGTGAAACAATGGAATTTGAAAACCAAAGTTATTAAAATTAAATTTACATTTTCAAATGTTTCTCAATAAGTTTGAGATTTCTTTGACTGATTCCTAGTTTGGACCACATTTTTCTAAAAAGACTGGCTGTTTTTGCTGAAACAATAAGTTCCTTTCTCTTTTATCTCCTTAAAAAGAAGTCAGTTATACTTTTATTTAATGTTCATATATCTCAACAGACCATTATAGGATGATTCATTTTTAAAGAAGATTTCCAAAATGTAATGCTGATATATACCAGAATGAGGCTCCTAATGTCAGTGATAATTGGGATAACTGGTTAAAAAAATCTAAAATGAAAGAAACTTGAAGAAACATTGTGCAGAAACTAGAAAAATGTTAATTTTAGTTAGGACATAGTTCACAGTTTTGAAGCTTTTTCTTAACAGCTTTTTTCTTAAGCAAAGCTTGAGTAATATAAGAAAATTCAAGTATTCTTAAATAAGCAAATATAAATATAGATTGCAGGGCATTTTTACTAAAATTTGCTTAATAAAATTTGATAGCACAAACACTATATGTGCCAAGCTTTTCATATGGAACAGTAGTCCAGCTGAAGAATAAATATTACATTTAGCCAAATTTTGCATAGAGTGGTCAAAATGTATTGCACCTCAGAACCAAAATACAATCTAAGTAGTTTTGTTGTAAATACATTTTTGCAATAAAGCTTTTGAGAGGATATTTTTCCTCTGAAGGGATGTACTTAAATTGACATCATCTGAAAAGTGGTAAAGAAAAAAAATATTTTTAGAGAGATAGAAAATTAAATATGGATAGTGGCATAAGCCAAAAGCCACTCTATTTAATTTTTTTTGTAGTCCTTTGTCATGTACAAAAAGGCATGCCAGTAAAATAAAATGATATATTACAGTATTTATATTATTGTCTTAAAAAGTTCAGTCACACTTTTCAGCTCTTGTTGTGCTGTTTACAATGTTGCCTGTACAAACGCATGTAATTTTATCATACATATTTTATGAGTAGCTGGGATAAAACCTAACAGGAAAGAAATGTTTTGCTCCTTGTGGTATCTGGTACAGCAGAATTATTCCACTGATGTTGTGATAGCTAGATTATGCATTTTTAAAAAGCTCAACTTGGCACAGATATCTATCAAATGGCTTACTTTCTGATTAACTTTGTAATAGGTATCTAAGTTGCAAAATTCTAAATGTCAAGCATCTGCCACTAAACTAAAAGGCATTGCTAACTTTCTTAGCTTTCTTTTGATTTTGGAATATTTTAAATCTTTTTTTAAAAAATATTTTTTGCCCTTTTATAGATAAAACTGTTTTGGTCCACATTCAAACAGCGTCCTTCACCATGTTGCAGAAATTTAACGTATTTCTTTACAACCTTCTGCAAACCATTTTTTAAAAGCTGTATGGTTGAACAATCTTGACTGTAGTGCAATGCTGACATTGACCCAAGAACGATTCCATAAATCTGTGCCCTTAGAAGATGAATTATTATGAGGATCGATTTATTAAAAGGGGACATAATGGACATTTAAAAAAAAGAATGAAACATGCCAAAGTAGTTCTTAGAAACATAAATCCCCTTCCTTTAGAATTCTCATCATTTTAGAATTAAGACTAGTTGAGAGGTAGCTCTTCATCCCTCCCTGAATATGCAGGACCATTAAAATTATCACCATACAACAATATGGGATGAAATGTAGAACTGGTGAAGGCACATGTCAAGTAATGACACTTTTCCTCTCAGTGCTGTATCCATGTCACACTGCTACTTTGCTCACCAAAAGTAGGATGTTGTATTCATAGATATTTAAACTATTTTCATAATTATTTCAAATATTTTTGGTTTATTTTCCTTAGGGGAAAAATGCAGCTCAGAGAATTGGATAAAACCATGTAGCTCCAGAAAACTGTCAGTGAAAGAACAAATTCACTTGTGCTGAGTACATTTCTCACATCACAGCACTCCAGAAGAGTGCAATATTTTGCCAGTAAATATGGCATACAATGCTGTAAACTCCTCTGTCATAATATGCCTGCCTGCAATAAGATTGCTTTATATAACTGCTAAGATGTGTCTTTGAGAGATAATAAGTTGTTTTCTACAGTGTTTATTTCTAACAGAAAAAAGTGCATATGGCAGAATGGATACTGCAGGATACAGAACTACTTGGTGAGTTTTCTTGAAGCCCTAATGTTCCAGATATTGAGATTGTACTACAACCACTTCCTGAATTGGAAGGGTATTAGAGCAGCATTTTGGTGTGGATTTGGGGAGTTACTTTTAAAAAGTGCAAAAGAAGTTGACTACATAAAGCTTATTAAAAATACACATAAACTCCTTGATTGGTTTCACTTTTCTCCTCTCGTGGGAAGGTACATGGAAAGATTAACACTTGGAAACTAGGTGAAGAGCATAATCATAGCTAAGAGTAACTCTCCAAATACAGTGTGCCGTAGTCGGTGGAGTGCCTCAAACATATGGCTTAACACACGGCCTGGACAGCATATTGAGTGTCTTGTGGTTTTATGATTCCTCATGCATGATTCCTGATCACAGCATGCCATCATGCAAATCATTTCTATGCATTGAAACGAGCACAATTTTATTTAATTTATTTTTGGAATCAGCCTGAGCGAGTTTGGCAAACTGAAAATACCTGATTACCCCCATCTCTCACAAACCACGGTGAAGCCCATAGAATAAAAAGTATGCAGATAATAAGTACTAAAGAAACGATGGTGATTAAATGATATGGGCTAAATACGTGTCGTTTCATTTCAGCTTTTTGTTGATGCTCTACTTGGTTTTTTTTTCCTTCTTTTTTGTTTTTGTTTTTTGCTGCTTAAACTAAATGTCAAGTATGAAAATCTAGTTTTGCATGAACTAATCAACCCTTTAAGTGATATTTTTCCAGATTTCCTTTCAATCAAATGAAAAAATAAAATAAAATCAATTTTTGCTGCTTGGAAAAAAATATAAATCCTCAAGCAGCAGTTTATTCCTTGTTTGTGTGTGTGTTTTATTTTGCTTTTTTGTCCTAAGTTTCATTGACTGATGTGGAACATGCAGTATCCACCTGCCCAGACTGTATAAAATCCTTGTTCTCCTTTGCATTGTTTCCTGTTTTTTTTAAAATATATTGGTCTAGATGGGTCCATTAAACAGGTGGTAGATCACTGCTTTGAGATGCAACATGGTCACACGGTAAGCAGACTATGTTTGGTATAAGATCTTTAAAGTTTCTCCACAGCTGTTCGCTATTGATATATATTTTATCAGGAAGTTTGTAAACAATCTTTTCTGCTCACGAGTTTTCTACAGTTAATAATATTATTATTATAGATCATCTCAGCATTTGGATTCCCTGACGTCTTTTTGCCTTTTTGCTCTTTCGCGTCTCCCTTCTTCGGCCCGCTGTTTCTCTTTTTCAGGCTTAGTTACGCTGTCATAAGATGGGAGGGAAGCCGTGGATGGAGTACCTTCTTTTTTCTCCCTATTTGTCCCTCCATTTTCTATTCTGTTGGAGACATTTTTTCGGCAGATAAATCCCCTCCTTGCTAGACGGACCCTGTAAGCCCTCTGAATCACCACTGCGGAGACCTCCTCCTGTTTGCGCCGTAACGTGGTTGTAATGGGCTCATAAGACACTTTGGAAGGATTAGAAGCCACAAATCTCTCTTCCATCTGTTGCCTCAAGATGTCTAGTTCACCACTGTCACCCAATACACGTTTGGTAAAGGCAAAGAGGATGTCCAGACAATGGATTCTGTCCCCACTGACCATTGGCAAATCCATGGCAATGAGTTCAATGGTGTTGGGCTTAGGAACACGAAGAGGGTGCTCCAAAGCATCTGCAAAGTCTGCCAACTTGCAATATTCAATGAACTGGGTAGCGTCAGGGTCAAACTTCTCCCAGATCTCATAGAAGGTTTCAAAGTCATCTTCACTCAGTGGGTCAGCACTTTCTTCTGTAGCCACACTGAAGTTCTCTAGAATGATGGCAATGTACATATTTACCACAATCAGAAAGGAGATGATGATATAGCTAACAAAGAAAAAGATCCCTACGGAAGGATTCCCACAGTCACCTTTGAAGCCACTCCCAGGATGTTCCTTATCCAAATCACAGTCTGGAGGACGGTTGAGGATGGGTAAGAGCAACCCATCCCATCCAGCTGAGGTAGTGATCTGGAATAAGCATATCATGCTGTTGCCAAAAGTCTCAAAGTTGAACATGTCATCAATACCAGCCTCATGCTTGACGTAAGCGAAGTTTGACATTCCAAAGATGGAAAAGATGAACATCACTAAAAAGAGCAGGAGGCCAATGTTGAACAAGGCAGGCAAAGACATCATTAAGGCAAAAAGCAAGGTGCGGATCCCTTTAGCTCCTTTGATCAAGCGCAGGATTCGACCAATACGGGCCAGGCGGATGACTCTGAAGAGAGTTGGTGACACAAAATATTTCTCTATGATTTCTGCCAAAAACATACCTTTAAAAATATTGGGGAGAGAAAAAAGAGTTACAATTCTGTCAAGTCATTTCATATTCTTTCTTCAGAAGCATGGAAATAATGGGCAAATTTAAGAGACAATACATGAGACTGAGAAAATCACAGCTTGCTTTAAAAGTGACCATCTCTTGATCAATAGGTCCTTTTAGTAATTACTACAGGTAGTCCTCAACTGATGACCAGTTGCTTGGTGACTGTTTGAAGTTACAACCTGCCTGAAAAATGGGACCCAGATCTAAAATTCTAACACTCAAAAGTCATGGCCACTTGACTGCACTTCAGGTACTCAGCAACAAACTTACACCTGGCATGTGACCACATTTTAGGACAGTTTTGCAAAAACCTGGTGCTTACTTCCAGTTTTTTGCAAAAGCATGCTCATAGCAAACAGTGGGTTCGCACTTATAAACCATGGTGTTTCACTCAGTGAACACGGCAAAAAATGTAAAAACATGTCAGTCACATATTACTGGCCAATTTTATGACTGTTATGACTTGCAAGTGTAACGGGCAGCTCTGTTAGAGTTGTAACTTGAGGACTACCTGTAAAGCTCGATGCCAAATATTCAAAACAAATACAATTCAAACAGCATAGTAAAATTTGACATCAACACTCATATACGGGGACCGTAGTTGTTTACGATTACTATAAGCAACTGGAAATCCTTAAAAATGCCCCATGGTCAGTTAAACTGTTAAATGGCACAAAAGGAAAGAGCAAGAGAGGATCCTGCACCTCTTTGGTACTGAAATAGTCTCTCTGCTCACAGAGAAGCAGTTGCAGAGGACTGCCAAGGAAAATCTCAAAGTATCAAGCTAGTTCATATAAATAGTTGTCCTTTGAACTATGCCAAGCTCAATCTTGGCTTTAAAAGTCAGTACCAGCACCTTGAATTGAGTCTAGTGACGAGATGAGAATCGATGGAATTTAATATACTCCAGGAATTTCTCCATTGCTCCTCAATTAATTTTAATAGAAAACTTGGTCGTTCTATATAAGTAGCAATTTTTAAGAGGCAATCTCAAATTACATTGGGAAGTAATATAATCCAAAACAGATTAGTGACTATAAAGAGTAAAGTTTTCCCCTGCCCAGTTGTGTCCAACTCTAGAGGATGGTGCTCGTCTCTGTTTCTTAGCTAAGGGAAGCAGCATTGTCCTAAGACATTTCCATGGTTATGTGGCCCCACATGACTGTGTGCCAAGGTGCATGGCATGCTGTTACTTTCCCACCAAAGTGGTAGCTATTTAACTACTTGCATTTTGCATGGTTTCAACTTGCCAAGTGGGCAGGAGCTGGAGCAAGTAACAAGAGCTCATCCTGTCACTCAACGCTCGGGTCTTGAATTTTTTGACTGACTAAACTCAGCGTCTTTAACTGCTGAACTATTGTGCCTCCTTAGTGACTATAAAAGCACTGGTTAATGATACAAAGAACCAAAATTTCAGCTTCTAATCTGACTCAATTTCACTAGTAACAAGTTCACACTTTCATTTTGATGTTTACAACTAAACATTAGAATTTTCCATTTCTCCAGGCACTTTGATTACTGTGCTGGATACATAAAAATATTTCTATGTACTTACCCACAATGGAGAGTATCACAACCACAAAATCAAAAATATTCCATCCAATAGTGAAATAATAATGGCGTAAGGCAAACATTTTCAGCACACACTCGCAAGTGAAAAAGATAACAAAGACAAAATTGATCCAGTAGAGGATATCCTCCATCTGTTTGCTTTGTGTGTCGGTTTCCACCATCATAGTCACCATGTTGAGACAGATGAGTAGCATTATTAATATATCGAAGGCTTGCTGGGTGACAAAGTCGAAGACAGCGCCTTGGATTCTGTTCTATTATACACAGAAAACATGCGTATCGATATTGTGAAATATCCAGTGTACCTTTGATACTATCCAATTAAAGAGGATTTTAGTAAGACAGCAAAAGAGATTTTTTCCCTCCCATTTTGAAGGGATGCTTAAAGGCAGACTGAAAATGTTCAGTCAGTGTGGTTTTAATGAAGCTTAGCTGCATGTAAATACTGTACATATAAAATTATAGTATGATTAACTTCACATTCAGCTTCATTTTCTCTTTTAAATTTTCATGATGTTGCCTTTGTTCAGTTTTATTTGCTGCAGAGCAAATATCAGGTAGGATAATTTAAGAAAATGGTAGGGAAATCCACTTGCTAAGGTTTTTTTCAGTAGCCAAAGTAAGTAAGTAAACTAGCAGTAGATAATAAGGTAGCTCCTTTATTCTGCTTCAAGATAATATTTATCCCAGAAGAGGCTGTTAGATTTACCTGACACATTTACATACTGCTTCCCATTAAAAAAAACTCATAGAAATTTGCAGTTAGAAGAGTAAGTTTAAACAATCGATAAAAATATATTAACTAGCTTTTAAATCAATGTTCAGCACTTAGCTGTTCTCTGTTACGTGAGCTACACTGGCTTGCATTTTCCTTCTGGATGCAATTAAGATGCTGGAAATTACCTTTGAAGCCCTATATGACACTAGGTCGGGCTATCTGCAGAACTGCTTTTCCCTAAGAACATCTACCCATCCTACCAAGTTAGATAGAGTGAGCCCACTCCTAGTCCCATCCTTTAAACCAGTGCTGGCAAACGTTTTAGGGAGTGAGTGCCCAAACTGCAAGGTGTGCATGCGCACTGGAGACACAAACACCAGCTGGCCAGCAGGAGGCGGGGTATCACAACACTGGTAGCTCTGCAAGAAGCGAGATCTTTCCTTTGGTGAACTTCTGTATGTAACTTGTACCATGTATGATTGTGCATGTGACAAATAAAATTTTAATTTGAATATTTGAATTTGAAACACCACAGAGAAACCAGAGGTGAAATTCAGCCGATTCACACTGGTTCTATAGAACCAGTTATTAGAAGAAATCTCCTTTTGTTTTTTTCCCACTTTGCAGGGTTACTCCTGTAAATAAGGCAGTTGTTTCTAGCCTAATCTTTATTGCCTTGCTCACAGAAACTGCCTCTTCCCTTATTACATTGTAACTTTGGTGAAGTTTAATCCTGTGCTTGGGGATGTTTAATCCTGTAGTCACACCCACAGAACCGGTAGTAAAAAAAATTGAATTTCACCACTGAGAGAAACATGGTAGAGCTTAGCTGGGACGGCGCATGTACCCACAGAGAGGGCTCTAAGTGCTATTCTGCAATAGCACTTTGCCAGAGGAACCTAATTTGGCATTAATTTTTTTCTCAAGCATAAGTTTTACAAGAACTCTGGCAGATAGTATAGCAGTTCTAGGAGTGGGATGATGAAATGAAGGGTAAAAATTTTTTGGAGTTTCTCAAGGCTGTCTAATGTGGAAATTTGAATCAGAACTCTCCCAATTGATATTTTCATCCATCAGCAATTAATGGAAAAACTTACCAGAGGCCTGGGGATTGGCTTTTGAGGTTTTTTGGAGCCTAATTTTTTCATGGCATTGTAGTATTTCTTCTGTTCTTCTGTCATAAAGATATCCTGACCTCCAAAGTAAAGGGGAAGAGGGGAAGAAAAGGAAGTTGGTTACAATCCATTCAACCTCGCTTGAAGATTATGGTGCATATTCAATGAGCAGGCTTTTCTTATTACTCTGTGTGGCAAAGAAATTGCACCATCTCTAGAAGTAATTGTCTCACAGAGTTAAGTTCTATTTAGTTCTGTTGTGGGAACATCTAAGTCAATGTAGTGCCCACCAGATCTCAGACTACAACTCTCATCAGCCATTGGCCTAATGGCTATGATGCCTGGGAATCTGTAATCTAGCGCATCAGTTTAGGGAAGCCTGATGTAGAGCAAAGTTTCAATTTAGTATTATAAATTGTAATGTTGTCATTGTTTGAAATAGAAAGGCACGAGAAACTTGTCCAATAGGAAGTTATTTATGTGACATATATCTGTTGTGCATTTACTAGTTAATTTTCTTTGGAGCATAGTTGAAGAAGTCAAAATGAAAACAGATAATACTAAGCTTTTCCTTTATAATTGATTTATACAGGTAGTATAAACTTACAACTACGGTTGTGCCTAAATTTTCCATTGATAAGCAAGGCAGTTGTTAAATGAGCCATGCCCCATTTTACAACCTTTTTGCCACATTTTTAAAGCCAATCACTGCAGTTAAGTGATGGATAAGCAAATCTGGCTTCCCCCATTGGCTTTACTAGGAAGCTGTCTAGGAAGACTGCAGATAACAATCCCAGGACCTCAGGATGCTGCAAACATCATAAATACATGCCATTTGCCAAGCATCCGAATTTTGATCATGTGATGGTGGGGATACTGCAATGGTCGTAAGTGTGAGAACCAGTCATAAATCACCTTTTCCAGAGCAGACAGTCGCTAAATGAATGTTTGTAAGTAGACGACTATTTGTAATGCCTCTTTCACTCATTGTCATCTTATGATAACTATAGCTGCAATATCTGACTTGCATGTGAGAATCTGCTTTTAATCATTTACATTTTGGATTAGCAGCAGCAAGATTTAGGAGAGTCTCTCTCTATCATTATTAGTTGATCATTAAATAGTCATTCTAGTGTGTATGTTTCTTTCTTCTCTTCTTTCCCCTTGTGTGTTAGAAAATATGAAAAGTTGACCTATCTTTTTCTTTTGCTGATTGAAGTTGTCAATAATAACACCAATGAAGAGATTCAAGGTGAAGAAGGATCCAAAGATGATGAAGATGACAAAGTAGATATACATGTAGATGTTGTCCTCATACTTGGGCTGCTGTTCTTGCTATAAGCAGAGACAAAATAATTATACATTTTGTGTGTGTGTGTGTGTGTGTGTGTAATAAAAAATTCCTTAGTTTTGGGATGGGTGGTAACAACTTGAGCTTTCCTACTCCTAAATCGTGTATTGGCATTGTTGGTGGCAGTCACTTATTTTTACATTATTGGTCGGTGACTTTTAACAACTTTCAAGCTATCATTTTTTATGAATAAAAATTCATTCTTTATCAGAAGGTGCAATCTACAACAGTATCATGGAAACTAAGTTTCATTTAACTATTGCCATTTCATTGATCTGTGGCTCTCTAGACAAAAAAAAACAAAACCCTCCATAGTTTTGTTCTGAAAAACATGTAAGACATTATTCTGTCTATTAACTAAAACTTTCATTTACATGTTTAAATCATCAGAAGTGATGCAGAAAGAGCACATCTACTCTGATTCAAGAGGACATTGGATGCCTGAAAAATACAGACAGAGAATGATGTATTTTCTACTAATCAGAGGAACCTAACAGTTGACTTTAGATTAATTAAATATTCCATCTTTCTCCATAACAACAGAGTCTATAAATCAGGCCCAAGATTGGAAACCAAAACCAATCAATCTAACAGCATTAAGTCAACACACAACTTATCCCAAGGATAGCAATGAAGCCTCCTCCAGCAACGTTTGGGTATGGCCTTTTAAACTTCTTGCCCTAAAAATGTAAAAGTTCCCCTCCCCAGTCATGTCTGACCCCAAGTGGTGGTGCTCATCTCCATTTCCTAGCTGAGGGAGCCAGCATTGTCCAAAGATGCTTTCGCAGCCAGCATGACTATTCACCAAGGTGCACAGAACATTGTTACCTTTTCCCAAAAGTGGTACCTATTTATCTAGTTTCATTTCCATGCTAAGTTGATAGGAATCCTAAGACCTAAGGTCACTTACCTATTAAGCATTACAATTTGGCCTGTTGGTAGTATGCTAAAAATAGAATCCCTAAAACAAAAACGTAAAGAAATAGGGCAAATGCCTCTATTTCTCTGAAAATAAGAAAGGGTCTTATATTAATTTTTGCTCCAAAATGTGCAGTAAGTCTTATTTTCCAGTTAGCTCTTATTTTGGGGGAATTACGATACTAAATGCATCCATCTGGCTGACACTTTTAACTGGGGCTTATTTTGAGGTGGGGCTTATATTATGAGCATCCTGAAAAATCATGCTAGGGCTTAATTTCCTGTTGGGTTTTATTTTCAGGGGACATAGGATCTTTGATTTAATGAAGTCAAAGTGAAATTGCATTAATGAAGTACAATCAATATGATCATTTCTCAAGTATTTTATTCTGCTCATAAATAATTATAATTTTGAAGCAACTTCTGGAGTGTCTCTAGGGATTCTATATAGTGTACAAGACTCTAGTTTTGAAACTTGCTTCAAAAACACACCTAGTCTTTTTATATTCTTGTTCTTATTGTCCTAATTTCTTGATTAAATTAGAATCCATTTTTGTTGTGGAAAAAGAAATCAAGGCAAAAGAGCCATGCTCAAGAATTATTACTTAAATTATCTGCATTAATATAGGTGTTCATACTTAAATAATTTCCAATTTCTTGCTTTTCAACTATGGATTCTACCAGTAGTAGAAGTACAAGTAATCCTCAATTTACAAACACAGCTGGGACCAGAATTTCCATTGCTAAGCAAGAAGGTTGTTAAGCAAGTCATGACCAATTTTACAATCTTGTTACCATGTTATTAAGCAAATCACTGCAGTTCTTAAATGAATCACACAGTCATTAAGTAAATCAGTTGTTCCTGACTTTGCTTGTTGGAAGCGAGCTAGGAAGATGACAAATGGTGATCACATGACCCTGGGACACTTTAACCATTCTAATTACATGGCAATTACCAAGCACCCAAATTTTGATCACATGACCCTGGGGGCATTGCAACCATCATAAGTGCGAAGTCGTAAATCACATCTTTCAGCACCACTATAACTTGAACAATCACTAAACAAATGATTGTAAGATTTCTTCTGTGATATTTCCAAAAACAATGATTCAATATGATGACTTTGCATAACCACAAATTACCTTCAAAGGATGACATTTAATAGCTATTACAAATCTTTCACATACCAAATGGGGCACATACGTTTATCTCTCTTGTACAAACCATGCATTTTCAATAATCTACAGATTATGCACTGACAAGATATTTTGTCCATCATGAACGGAAACCAAATAATTTTTCCAGACATTATCTTGACTTTCAGGTGGGAGGTAGGTGTACTAACCAATGATCTGTCTTCCTCCAGACATCAAAATAATGAACCTAATTTGACATATCATTTATACACAGCATACGCAGGATCTCTAAGTAATCAGGTAAGCATGGGATCTTAAGAGTCAGACGCCCAATAGCTATCCAGATATCAGATAAAATTTGGCATTATTTTTCTTACATATTAATCCCTATGAGCTACACTGAACTACTTAATATTAACATTTTATATTAATATTAAGTAACTCAATGTAGCTCATGTGGATTAATATTTTAATTTAATAATAATTTGATTTAATAAAAAATAATCTAAATTAATTTTAATTAATATTAAAAACTGAGAAGGCAGCAGTGGAAGCATATGTTTCCCTCACTGCCATTTGCTTTGAATTTCTACATGTTCCTCAGATCAGAGTTCTTTGGCCAGACCAAAGAAAAGTTTAAAAGAGATTAGGGCCAGGAAAGAGTGTTTATATTTCTTTCTATTCTTAGTTTTCCATTAGCAATGTCAGCTATATTGAAATTACTGGTGGGTGAAGAGTCTGCCAGGCATGTATATATACTCTCATGCACAGAACAACAGACTGAGCAGATAAAACTAGGATAAAGTTAATATCAGGATAAAATTAAAGTCCTATTTCCAGTGAAAATTTAGCTAGGGTTAGGGTATATGTATAGAGTATAATGTATAGCATATTTATAGGCTTCCTGCAAATCAGGGCCAAAAACCAACTGATGGGTAAGATTCAGAGAGGCTCTCTGAGGAAAGTGAGACGAACTGGAAATAAAATAGAAACGTATATTTCACCAAATATATAAACTGAATCTGCTCGGTGCTTTCCTAAAAAGAACCACACAGCATAGTTGAACCCACGAGTTTTGTTGCGTACTTACATTTCAAGGAACGCATGAGGCTAAAAAAAAACCAAATGAATGATGGCCTTTGAGATGAAATGATTTTGATTTTAGATGAGATTAATACGAAGAAAAACCAAAAATAATTTGTTCCATTTTCTCAGAAAGAAATTTTCTAACAAACATTTGGCTCTGTTATTATTTGGCTTTATTTCCAGTATCAGATGCCTAAGGAGGATCAGTGAGGGCACAGGGTTCTGCCGACAAGCCAATAGCTTTCTGCTTGGCCACTGTGGGAAAAGAATGTTGGATTCGATCAGCATTTGGCCTAGTCCAGCACAGCTGTTCCATTCTGAATATAAATATAGAGCTATGTGAGCATGCTCACCATGAGCAATCCACCATTTTAAGCAACATGTGACTTAAGGTTAAACAACTTATGTGAAAAATCAGGTTAAGTCTCAATGACACCACTGTCTCTTCCTTGCTGCTCAGGAGAAAAATTAAGAGTGGTGCCTGTAAAAGAATGGAGGCAAGAAAGGAAGCTGTGTCAAAAATAAGGCTGTTGGAGGAAGAACAGACACTCCCATCATCTGCTTTATGCTCTTGCCTTAGGCATGGTTCCTTCAGACCTATATATTATTTAATTGCCAACAAATTACTCCCAAGGCAGTAGGATCATGAAAAGAAAAAAAGAAAATGTTCAGTTCACTTGATTAATTAACAAAAAGAGGAATATAGTACCATTCCAAACCTTGCCACTGATTGCAATGACATAGCTACGTTTTCTGGATTGTAGGCTACTGAGATGAAAAGGCAGCTGCCACTTTGTTTGAACAGAAGTGAAAGCGGATGTGGGTTAGGGATTCCACTGCCAATGTCTGACCAAGTCTACTCAAGAGCAGCAGTTGCCCACGGATCAAAGGATAGGCCACCTGGGGAGAAGCTGTTTCTGAATTAACAAGATGTTACGAAAGCCTTTCAAGACTGGCTCAAATCTTGGGATTGTTCGGAGTACTGGCTATGTTGTGTGAGATTCTGAAGTTTCACAGGACTGTTGCTTAGCTAATCTAAGAATCTGGGAACAAGAGCTAAGAATCCATCAATATGCAGATGGCACCCACATCTACCTTTTCTATTTTAACCTAATATTGGCAAGGCGGTTGGCATTCTGAACTGGTGCTTGGAAAGGATAATGGCCTGGATGAAGACCAATAAACAATCTAGACAAGATGGATATATGGCTTGTGGGTGATGCATTGCTCAACTGAGTAGTCCTCTGCCAGTCCTGAAGGGATATGTACTTGCCCTAAAGGCAGGTGCCCCATGTGGGAAATGCTCCCAGATTGATCACTATAACTAGAGGCCCAGGTAGCTTTAGAAGTGTTTTCTATAAACTTTGATTGATTTCCTAACTGCAATCTTAACCAATTAGTTAAGTTAGTCTTGCAATAGTTAGTCAAGCTCTGGTGATCTCCCAGTTGGATTACTGCAATGTGTGGTACATAGGCCTGCCTTTCAAAATGTTTCAGAAATCTCTATTAGTTCAGAATAAAGCAGCTACACTGCTCACTGAGGCTGACCAATATGACAGTACAATGCCAGTTCTTTGCCATCAACACTGGTTACTGCGCCATTTTGGGACCTGATTCAAAGTGCTGGTTTTTTTAACCCTTAAAGGCCTAAACATTTTAGGATTGGGCTATGTGAAGAAGTGCCTTCTCTATTATGTATCCAACCAGATCTTGATGTCATCTTGAGGGCCTCTTCCGGTTCCCTTCACCAAAATTGATGAGATGGTTGATGAGATGACAAAAGGTAGAGCTTTTTTTTTCTAGTGGAACCTAATTTATGGAATGCCCTCTCCAGAGAGACTTGACTGGAGCCCATTATATCATTTCAGTGCCATATTTCTCTGTCTTTTTCTCTGGCATTTTATTGTATTTTAATTGCACTTTAATTCATATTGTTTTCATTTTTGAATGACCACCTTGTACCTGCTGAGTTTAAGCAGTGCTTTTAATAAGTATTTTTAGTATGCATTGCATTATAGATTCTGTTACTGAATGGTTTATATATTTTAATAAATTCATGCATGTACCCCACATGTATTATATGACACAGAGAAACAACACAGTCTAGTTAGGATGTATATATGTACATGATGAGAGAAATGAATTTTGTGAGTTTACCAGACGGATGGCATAGGGAACAAAGCTGTTACAGAATATGGAAGTCCTGCTAGAAATAATTCAAAACCTCCTCCCAGAGGGGAGCAACTGAAACAGACCATGAAGAGGGTGTGTGGGGTTTCTAACAATGTTTTCGTGTGAGATTGATGGCTATATAAATATGATTAATAAATAAAAATTAAAAATAGCTATTTGAAAGTAAATTATTTTTTGAGTGCACTGTCACACTTATCAATACATGGGCATTAGGGAAAACTAATCTACCTTCTAAACTATTTTCTCAGTGAGTCTAAGACAGGCCCTTCCAATGTAATGCTAAATTCTCTGTGGGAAAAACAGTAGGTAAATACTGTAAACATAATTATAGGTTTGTATGTAACATAAATGTAGTCCTCCCATTTCTGGGTTGGCAGGAAATTACCCAAAGATTCTACCGCTGGACTATTTAAGCTCAATTCCTCCACTATACAAACCAATGACTAAAAGAAGTGAAATTATTTTATTACATTATTACTCATAATCCTTGGCAGGAAGTAGATTTCAACCAGACTCTGGCTGATTTTGGGCAAGATTTAAAAACAAATAGGCTGGAAAAAGTAGAAGCAGTCATCTGACATAAAATCCTCCAATGCAGAACAAATCTCCATTGAGAACAATAACATTTGCCTTCTGGAAAAAAAACCTTTAAAGGGGATGCTGCATTGATAATCTTATTTAGGGCTGTGTATATATATGATAATGAGTAATCGTGTAATATATATGCAAGTAGCCAAGCCGATAGAGCCATAATTCTAGGTAGTTTCAAAGATAGCCTGTTGCTCAGATAGTGAAGCTAGGTCATCTATATCAGCTCTAAATGGCCTACGGTCAATTGTCTTCTACAGTCATCTTATAATACTAACGTTTTGAAGCTACTGCCTACTTTCAACCATGGTCTCTTACTGGAAGAGAAATCAAGATGTACTTTTCTCTTGATGTAAGGCACCAGGATTATATTGTCAACATCAGACTAAAAATTGCTGTAATTGTCTGCAAGGCAGTAGTGGTCCCAAATAGGGTTGTTGTCCCAAATAAGATGACTTTAGAAGACAATTGACCCTAGGCTATTTAGAGCTGATATAGTTGACCTAGCTTCACTATCTGAGCAACAGGCTATCTTTAAAACTACCTAGAGTTATGGCTCTATTGGCTTGGCTACTTGACAGCCAATAGCTGGTAATCAGCAGGAACAGAAAACCATCTACAAATCATTGAACACCTGTAACTGATATATGGTTTTGAAATGATATTAGAGGCATGGCTTTACCATTTCTCAAGACTTACGAGTTTTGAAAGCATTCTCTCTTTGCCAACCAATCCTGGTTTAAACTGACAACAAAAAAAAGTGATCTGGAGTTATTTCTGGTATCACTAGTCTGTTAAAACCAATTTGGGAGAGGATAACTCATAGCCCATGCTGTTTGGCTTCTGATTTGAACTTCTATTTCCTTATATTGCATTGAAGAACATTTTGAGAAGATGCACTGTTTACTGAAATGTCTGAAGGCTCACAAAACACATCATTAAATTGGTCCTTTATCTACTGAGTAAGCTTCTTGGAAAGATAGAGAAAAACATGAGATATAAATGTATTTCATTAATTACAGTGATGTTCTTTCTAGTTTATATGTAAGGGTAGAATTCCTAATATAGCCTTACCCAATTTACTGTCTTTCAAATGTTACAACTTTTGAAGCGTCTTTCTATATAGTTTAGAATATAGTTTCTGTAGTTTTATCCATTACCTTAAATTTGTAGCCTATATGAAAATAGAAAAGCAACTTCAGGTGCTTCCAAGATGTATATATAAAATGGTCTGGGATGTTGATAAAGCACAAATAAAGTCATTGGTACCATAAAATTTAAATTTATTATAAGTCTTCTAAAGGCACAACAAGAAGCTTAATACTGTAGCTCAGTGTGACTTCCAATATCATTCCAATATCATTCTTAGGTAAAGCTAAGCCTGCAAACTCTAAATGCTAATAAAATGAGATGCATTTCATGTAAGATGTTTTCCAAGCTGTGTGGATATATGGTAATGTAACTAGTATCTTTTTGAAAGTTCATGGGTTAGGTCAAAACATTTGTCTATTTAGTCACTGAAAATGTCTGCACTGACTGATAGTGGTTTCAGGGGTTGGACACACACCCAAGCTAAGATACTTTGTATGAAGTGATAATGGAGAGTTCTGTGAGAGAACATGCCATAAACAATTTGGCATTCCATGGCAGAACTTATTTTTTTGTATTTATTTATTTTGTCATGTTTGTGTTTATATTAGAGGTGGAGATCCTTTGAGAGCTTTATGCAACGTAATTTCATTTTAATGTATGTCAATTAGTGTACTAAGTCTAAAAAAATGACTCTAGGCAGCACGCAATACTTAATTTAAAAAAAACTCCAATAAATACATATAAAACAACCACTATAAACACTATTAAAAGTATACAAAATATGAGAGGAAAATGTTAATCACAGTAAGAGTGCCATTACAAAATCTCTCCAGTCCTCTGAGACCCCCAGCATTGATAACGTAGCCAAATCTTGAGGGACCTACAGAATGTTGTCAGGGATGGAGATAACCTCACTTCCAGTGGGAGAAAATTCCACAAGGCAAGCACCAAGACAAAAAAGATTATGCACACACTATAATCCAATTTCTGGCTGCATTAAACCTTAATCCCAGATTCATACAAACCTACCTTTCAGGTTTATCCAGGAAAGAGAATTGAGTATGAATTATCCGAATGCAGGAACCAGAATTGATAGCAATCATATTGCTCAATGATTTCTACATTAAAGTAACACTGAAATATACCCACAGAATTTCTATAAAATTCCAGAATTTGACTTTGATGGACCAAACTTTCTTAGGATGATTATATCAAAATCTGTCATTTCTGACAACACAACTCATTTTCTTAACATGCTTTTACAACTTAACAGCAGCTGAGCAAATGTTTGTAATCAGTATTGTGTTGCTTTTTGCTTGTTTTGAACATTGCTTTGAAATTCCAAAAGTTGCTGATCTACAAATCCCAAGCTAGGTTTGGAAACTTTCATATAACACACCCACACTCAGATATCACAGTTTCACATTTCCTAACATTTCACTGAGCCAACATGATTATTGGTAGCCTATATTAATCAATTATCATTACACCTGGTGGTAGGTAATTCCGATAGTGAATATTATATAATGTCTTGAAAGTCACATTAGTCCTTGGTTAGCATTGTCAAAAAACCTTCAAAAATTTATGAGGAAATTTGAAAAAAACATGGTGTTCCCCTCCTATAAATATAGCATGGAAGCATCTAGGACTAACCCAAATGATGGTAGAAAATTCCACAGTAAGAAGATAGCAAGGTTGGATGAGACTGGGTCAGTGTCATCCAAAACTAGCTCCATCCCAACCCAAATTCTAACATTCAGCTTTTTTAGACTGCATTTCTTGAAATTATGGGTGCTCCGGAAAATTATTCGAAAATTTAAGTCTAAGAATGCAGTATATGTTTAAGAAAGGTAATTGAACAGATTAGACTGAAGGAGATTTTCTTTAGGCATTTGGCAAGAGTCTTCTATTTCCAACTTCATTTATCTAACAATAATTTTACTGCAATGGAGAGAGAGGAAGGGAGGGAGGGAGAAAGAGAGAGGCAAACAGTTTCTACTTCAATCATTTCAATATATTAATCACTGCTAGAAAAGGGATAATAAAAAGTTTCTAGACTGTTACCTCATATTTCAGCCAATTCTGACTTGCTGCAAGCACATCATTTTACTGATCTTGGAGTAAATTTAAAAGCAATTGTCTCTGGGTCTTCTCAAATGGCTATATGGTTGTTAAGCCTTGACAAAACTATTAAGTTGCCTGATAGGTGAGTTCAAGTACAAAATGCTCTATGGTTTCTATGCATTTCAGAAATAGGATCTTTCAAGAATTTGACAGAGCAACTTCATTAGGTCACAAAAAGGTAAGAACCAAAGAGGAATTGGCGGGAAAGCAAAGAAAAAAGACAATACAAGAGAGCAGTCAGACACACATGCTTTTTAATAACTAAGGCTAATTAAACACATTATTGTTTTAGACTCAGTAAATGAATAATCAAGGAGTCACAGATGACTAATCCATTTAGATTGGATTGTTCACAATACATACATTTGTACTGCAGGTTTTTTAAAAGCTCATGTACGTACTTTAAAAAAGCAATATTTTCATATGCAATATTAATTTTTTTACTGAAAAATGGAGTAATTGCTAAAATGATACTATACACGTTAGCCAGCATTTTATATTTATTAAACATATTTCATAACAGCAAGTTATGCACAGTGAATTAAAAATAGCCAGCATTCTCAAGCACATGTTTATGTGTTTCCATTATTTATATTCATAAAATAATTTCATTTATACTTAAAAAGTCAATTGAACTTGTTTATTCACAATTAAATGTTGCTAGCTTACATTACAGAGTATGCATTATAAATTTTTAAGGAAAATGAAAGTTACATCATTTACTGGACATGATTATCCAGCCTGATTAAGCAAATAAGAGACTTCTTTAAAATAATAATTTCTAAAACTACACAATATTTATTCATTATTGGATATTGTCATTTACTTAGATACTCAATCATGCATTATTTCTTATTTTTCTGACATACTGTGATTGTGGTGCTGTCAGGATTATTTAAACAAAGAAATACTTCCAATCAGTTTTGAGCAGTATTTAGGAGTATCTGAGGACACATTTTATTCAAGCAATGCCCTCCTATTCTGGCACCTAGTTCAAGTTTTCATGGGCTGATATTTCTTTCCTTCCTTTAAGTATCTTTTTTGTTTCACTGAAATAGAAAAACCTCTCATCCCTTGTTTGTACAGTAAATGCGGCCTATAAAACACAGACCAAAACAGTTATGAGGAAATACAAAGCCAAGAGATTTGGAAGAACCAGATTATTATGAAAAAATCTTAGAGACCATAATTAACTAATGTAATCTAGTGTAGAAGAGAAAGTGATCCAGGGGCCAATTTACAACCATATGATTGAGGACAGATGGGATATTTGCTCATATTCTCAGTTTCATGGATAAAACTTTAATTTAAACAATGAAACAAGCAAGGAAACACTTAGATCCTGACTTTTCTACAGCTATCATCTTCATCCTATTTTTCCCCAAATTTCTGTCTCTGCTGCCTTTTGCAAAACAAATGGGCTCTTTGGCCTCAGTGCCAGTGTAATGATAATTTTATCATTACATAATATATCATATTATAACAGACATCAGTACACCTTTACAATGGCCTATGATGTCTGAATTCCATTGCAATAGAATAAAGGCAATTGTAGTAGCAACAACTTTTTCTGCTTTAGAAGAAAACAGAAATACTAGAATATGGATGAGCAAAATTTTCTCCATCCAGCATTTCTTCCATCCAGCAGTGGTCTTTTCAGCCTCTGAAGTTCATGCATGGTGATATAATAAAGACCCCAGGAAGGGGGTTGAATTTATCCTCCCTCTATTTATTTTGGATTTGCAACATGCCTATAGGTATATTAAGCATTATGGCACCTTAAAATAAAATTGTGGACACTTTGCCACTGAATTTCACAGGAAAATCTATGGATGCTTTGAAGGCTGCAATATTGGAACATGAGCTGTTATGAAGCTTCAGATCACAAAGTGCAGCTCTGTTTTTAGTAGCTTGCTCTTTGCACTTTTGGAAGCACAATTATCTATATACGGAATTAGGATACTTGTAAATCTATATACTTATTGATGGAGTTGCCAAATAAAGCCAAGTGACAACTGACCAAAAGGTTGAAAAGACCAATTTGAAGAAATAACTTATTTATAAATATACCACATTGACATAGCCAGTCTGCAGCATAGAAAATTGAATCATTAAATGGATTTTCTCCCTCCTTACAGCTATGTAATTGACCCATATCCTACTGTTTCAAAAGAGTCAGCCATGACATTGGGCCAAAGTTAAAATTTCAATGGACATATTTTTCCGCAGCATCTTCCTGTAACTATTCGGTAAGCTGTAATATGACACAAGAATGAGTTGTATCTTTTAACCCTTTTTCTCTTATCCAGCTCATCACACATAGCGAAAGATTCTCATCTAAGACATAGGCAACTTGATCATGTAAAATATAAAATTCTACACTAGATATTGTTAATACTCATGGGTGATTTCAATTAGCCCAGAAATATGCCCCACAATCCATATTTTATTACCCATTTAAGAATATTATATTAAGACCACAACTGAGCCCAAAATTTCTGTTGTTAAGTTTTGCTCCATTTTACAACTCATCACTGCACTTGACATGTTAGTAATCCGGTTGTTAAGTGAATCGGGCTTCCCCACTGATTCTGCTGATCAGCAGGCTGTAAAAGGTGATCACATGACCTTGGGACATATCAACGGTCATAATTATAACCAGTTGCCAAGCATCTGAGTTTTGATCACATGATCATAGGGATGCTGCAAAGGTCGCAACTGTGAAAAACAGTCATAAGTCACAGTTTCAGTACAGTTGTAACTTTGAACAGTTCCTAAATGAACTGTTGTAAGTCAGAGACTACCTGTACTTGTTTACAGTTCCATTCTATCACCATGGAACTTAAAATTACTTTTCTCAGGTCAATCTATAGTATAACAAGTTAAAAAGCTTGAGGAAACTGTGATGTTTCCCTTGGATGACACCCTAGGTTCCTTAGCTGAGGAGAGAATGAGCCCATTCCTGCCTCTCAGGAACTGAGTTGATTGATGGCTCTGAATGGCTAGCCGGAAGATATTTGGAGGAAGCTTCAGCTGGGAAAAGCCTGCAGTGGCAGTCGGCCAGCGAAGAGGAGGAGGAACTGCCTTCTGATCTGAAAACACATAGGGCAGAGAAAAGGCAGGAGCAATGGAGGTCAGCCAGACTACTTGAGAGAGGAAGGTCCTGTCCATCTCGGAAAGCTGGCTATTTATCATAGCAGACAGAGGGAGACGTAGCTAGGTATAACTTGTTTGTTTTCTAACTGTGTTTTTGGTCATCATGTTTCCTACTTCACTGTGGATGGATACCATGTTTGGAATTGATTTGTGCCTTGTAGACTCTGGAATTTTCTTGCCTTGCAAGCTCTCTTATATTCGGATTTAAGTTTGTTTGGCGGAGTTATTTTTTGAACAACTTTCAATTGCTTTGTGGACTAATCTTGGACTGCTCATGGCTGGACTTAATTGGGACAGTTTTGAGTCGATGAAGGGAATTGTCAGGAAACATTAATAAGCCACAGGTGTGGGTGTGGGTGTGTGTGCAAGCAGATGTGCAAGGCAGCACAGAAACAAATATATCAATAAACTATCTTTCCCTTCTAATACTACATAATCAATAAAACAATAGGGACACCCACAATCACAAAATATTTTGATTTCTTTCTCCAGTTTGAACAATCCCTCTGTAGGAAATTGTCACAGACCTGTAGCATCAACAAGCTGAGAGATATGCTAGTAGTATTAGCATATTCCAATTACAGAGAACAAGAAAAATTGTCTACCTATTTATTGTTAACTGCTTTTAATGTATCTTTTAATGTAATAGAATTGAATAGTGAAATAAATCCCAATATCAAGGACAGAGAATTTAATATTCCATTTTAACATCAGGATAGCCTCACTGAGTACTGCTAATTAACATCTGCATTCTCTAGAGGAAAGTGAAATATGCTATCTAGGCAAGAGTCTTGCCACACAAATGCGCAGATGGCCCATCTGGATAGAAAAAGGCATCACATCCAGCCTACAGGGTTATGCAATTTAAGGAAAGTTGCCATTTCTGTTTTCCCAGATTACAAACTGTAGTGAGGGAAATGATCCGATCCAGACGAGGCTGATTTATGTATGAACAATGAACTATCACTCCTCAGTAGTGCTAAAATGCTTTTTGTATGAATTTCTGATTGCTGTAGTTGAACTAGGAGAGATGAGGCTATACTTAGCTGGCCAGTAAAGTGCCTTCCTGTGGTTTTCTGGCCTTTTTGTAGTAGTTAACCCAAAGACTGCAGCTTCTCTTATCATAGCTCTCTAACTCATCAAACTTTAAAAAACCCAGGATATTAGATGCCTCTAAGAACTACTATCCAGAGGAAGAACGACTGTATAACATGTTGACAAGGAAAGTACAAAACAAAATCACTACAAATTTCTGGCCTCTTCATTACCTAAGGCCAAATAAAATCTGGAAGATTTATCTTACAATAAACTAGTCAGCTGCTTCTAAAGAGGTAGTAGCCACTTGCATTTGTCAATTGCCTCCCACATTGCTTTTTGGATACAGTAAAGCAGGGGTCGGGAACCTTGGCTCTTTCATGACTCATGGACTTCAACTCCCAGAATTCCTGAGCCAGCCATGCT
>JAEANM010000544.1:0-34927 GCA_017656035.1 Myanophis thanlyinensis
CTTTAGATTCGGGATTTCAACAGACTGTACCAGAACAATGTCTTCAATAAAATCTTATTCTTTGGACTTTGTCTCTTGGGAATTCTGATTGCGTGGCTGATGTTGTGTGGAACCCTGACAGGAGGCATTTCACACGGGAAGAGGAAAAGATGGTCAAAGAGCGACTTACGATGACTTCTTCTCGACCCTCCTTGCCAATTGCGTTCTGCAATGGAAACAAAGGGTTTGTCAACTCTCTTCTCACGTAAAAACATAGATAGATGACTGTCCCACTAGGCCACCTTTGCCACGTCATGCATGATGACGATGAATTCCTTCCTTCTTCAGATTCGGTTACATAAACCAGCAGTCCACGGTTACCTGTAAGGAAGGGGGGGGGTGTTTGGGGACATGCCAGAATGGGGAGAAGGGGGGGGGGTTGCAAGTTTTCCTTGCAGTTTGTGACTTCCTTGATGGTACTTTACTGGAGTGGAATTGATCCGTTAAAGCAGGGAAGTGAAGGGTAAGCTTAATTTAAAAGCCAAAGAGATAACATTCATGGCAGCGTCTACCAATGGTTGTTTCGCGAGGGTAGGTGGGATTAAGAATCCATGGATTAATGATAGTGTATTGATTAGAATGCACGATTGCAGTCAAGCTCTGCCCACAGCCTGGAGTTCGGTGCTCAAAAGGGGCTTCCATCCTTCCAAGGTCGGTAAAATGAGGAGCCAGATTGTTGAGGGCTGACCTTATGGCTGACATTGTAAACCCTCCCAGAGAATGGACTTATATTACCCAAGGAAAGAGCACAAGTTGAACGAAGAACTACTTACCATAATCCTTTTCATCATTTCATTGCCGCTTTCCTACAAGGGAAATGAAGAGTATCAGTCTGGTCCTTACATGGTAACTTTAAATGACTTCTGCAATGGTTCCATCGCCAAAGAAAACACATATGAATGGCTGCATGCATTTCTCCACATTATTATTATTATTATTATTTTACTAAAAGTGGGCCAGTAACCTGAACTTGCATTAATAAAGTTGAGACCGTTTTAATCTTTCCTTTCTCTTTTCGATATTCTCCTCCCTTCCACCCAACCACAATTAAGCCTTGACACCATATGTCAATTAAACGTCAAACGTTAAGCTTCCTTAGATCTTTTCGGGTAAGATAACCACCTACACTGAACCTGTGGCGTTTGCTCTATTGCCCTTATTTTTATTCATCTTAAACTCTTACACCTACACCTTGCACAGTTAACGTCGATCTTTCCAGCCAAAGACATTTTCAGCATTTTATATCGGTCCATCTCCGGAGGTCCAAGAAAAGGTTAGCGCCAACTCTCGGGATAATGTGAACAGCGAGAAAGCTAATGCAGAGAACAGTATGCCAGAACCGCTGATAGAGTTGAATTCCCAGTCATTAAAAGACCGAGTCCTCAAAGGTCTCTGCCTGATTTTTCAATCCCTTCATGAAGAGATGTGTAAATTAAAACTCAAAAAGATGCATCCTCGTTTCGTCTGCAGCTGAAAAGCTATTGCAACCCACAAAATTCAGCCTTACCTGTTGGGCGGAGGACGTAAAAATCAAAGTAAATATCAAAAACAGATGCATCTCCCTGGTTGCTTCTTCGGCTGTTTTTCTAAGTGAGCTTATTCAGCTCCACTGGCACATTTTAATATCTTAATGCGCAGGCCTCATTGCCCAAACCCAATGCCTCTATTGTTACTTGATGTACAAGGAAATGTTGAGCTTCCATTGCATCATGCACTATTATTCCATCGTCCATGCTCAAACGGAAGCTAAAAAGCAGAGCTTGTATCTCTGCTGTCTGGGAAGTTATAGCTTCATACAGGCAATGTATCTTTCTGTAGTTCTTCCATTCCACCTCGTTCTGTTCCCTACGAGGACCAAGTCTAGTCTAGGCTCCTCTTGAGTAGGGTGACCAAGCGTCCTCTTTTGCCCGGACATGTCCACTTTTTACGTCCAGTCCGGGGTGTCCGGGTGGGTTTTATAAATTCACTAAAATGTCCGGTGTTCACTCTTTTTCATAGGACCATTACACGTGTACGTAAATTGACCGGCGCTTTGCACACAATACTACGGTACTACTTTGTTGCGCGATGTAATTACCGAGAGGCTGTGCGCCGCGTGCGCGCGCGCACACACACACACACACACACAAGAGACAGACAGACAGACAGACAAAGAGAGCCAGGAGCAGCCTGGATCCAGTTGAGGGGCGCTCAAAGAAAGGAAACCAGACACAGTTGTACAACCGAGAGTTTTATCAGCTGGAATGGAGTGCATCACTGGGACTTTTTCCCAAAAGCAAAGTGAAAAAGGGACTTTTTCCCAAAAGCAAAGTGAAAAGAAAAGGGAGGTGAACAGCACACGGCTCAGTTGCCAGACACATTCCAGAGATTAGGCTCCTTGGGGTTTCATGGGGGGGGGGGGGTTCATGGGGGAAGGGGCAAGGGTGAGTTTGTCATGCACACCCTTCCCCCCAGGGAGCACAAGGAGGAAGGCCAGATGCCCTGAGAGCACTACCTGTGCCATGCAGGCTGCTAGAGGTGACCAGGGCACTTCCCCAAAGGGGGAGGGGGCCGCAGATGGGAGGAATGTCAATCCACACCTAGAAACACAAGGGCACAACGGAATGCACCTGCACCGGAATCTGTAGCCACTTTTCCTTGAGATCACTGGAGGCAAACAGTGAGGCCAGGAAGGCCCGGGGAGGGGAAGGGGGGGGGAGCCAGAAAACGCAGCAGGGGTGGGACCAGAGCAGCCGCTACCAAGAGCTGACTGGATTTCAGGGCAAACACATGCAGCAGTGAATGGGAGACAGGGATCCAGAAAGGGGGAAGCCCATTCAAGGAAAAGCCAGCAAAGGGGTGGACAGCAGCCCCCCCACCCCCACCCGCAGGAACTGGGCTCCTTTCTACGGATGCTCAGCTGCAGAAAGGCTGCCAGGACGCACAAACTGGGGTAACAGAGAAAAGGACAGGAAAAAGGAGGGGGCACTTATGTCTGTCTTTCTCTCCCCAAAATCCCCAGAATAAAGCCATATTATTCAAACAGCCCCCCCCCCCCAAACGAAGGCCTCTGCCCCCCTCCACAAACATCGGCACCATTTCTCTCGTAAAAAAATAGCAGGGATCTATCGTTCGACGGGCAGCGGCCGCTTTGTGTGGGACACGATGCGGCCTCCGTGGGCAGCCCCCCCTTTGGGCTGCCTCTCAGGAGCCCGACCGGGGGCCCCTCCTCTGGCTCCAGCCACTCTTGCAATGGGCAGCAGCAGAGGAAGGCAAGGAGGGGCTGTAATGGTGGGCTAGGGCCGCCTGCCCCGTGCACCTGGCTGGGGAGGGCTACAGCTCCTCATAGTCTCCACCCCCCCGCTGCTTGCTGGCCCCAGCACCGCCCCCGAGGAAGGCCTCCAGCTCATTGATGCCGTTGGGCTTTGTTTTGCCTCGATGGTGCTGCTGCTTGGGCGGCTTCTTCTTCTCCTTTCCTCCTCTCTCCTCCTCCTCCTCCTCCTTGCTCTTTTTGGGCTTGCTCTTTTTCCGCCCTGAAATTTTCTCTGTTTCTTCCTGGAAAAGCAGTTGGGGAGAAAGGATGAAACAGGGGGACCCCATCCCCCAAGCAGCGCCTGAAGAGGCCCAAAGCCGCCTTCCCTTGGGGCAAAGGAGCACAGCCGAAGGCAAGGACTGCTCTGAGTGGAAAGGAGGCCTTTGGGGTGGTTAGGTGGGCTGCTCTGAGCAGTGCCCGGGTGGGAGTCTCTTCTGCCAGCCTGGGCCACTTTGGGGGCTGAGCTCAGAAACATTTCTTGCCCTCGTACACACACACACACACACACATACACAGAGTTGCAGGCTGACCCACCTCTTTGCCAGTTCTCTTCTTTTTTTTCTTTTTCTCCTTCAGAGACTGCTTTTCTTTATCTGCAGCTGGGAGGAGAAGGGGCATGGAAAAGGAGGGTGAGCTTCCAAGTGGACATAAGTACAACCTGTGGCAGCATGGGAAGCCTCCAGCCGATGCCACGTTTATGGGGGAGAACATGCCTTCGTTTATGGTAATGCACAGCTGGGGAAAAGCACCGTGGCCACCACCCCCCTCTGAGCCCTCTGTGGCACGCAGCCTTATCCGCAAGGCAGAGTCTGGCCCCACGGAATGATTGTGGGGCCAAGGCCCCTCACCTTCCTCGCTGCTTTCTCGGCCCACCGGTTTATCCAGCCCCAACCCAAAGAGATCAGCCTCATTCTTCACTCTGAAGGAACGGATCATGGGCTTGGACAGCTGGGGAGGTCTGGAAGGGGGATCGTCCTCAGAGAGGTCAGAAAGATCCTCTCGCACTGGAAATTCCTCCTACAGGCAAAAGGGAAACGGCCCCTCAGCGCCCACCGCACAGCCCTTCTTGCTGCCCCCTTGCCAAAAGCCCAGGGATGCCCTCTCTTCGGATCCATCTGTGCTTCTGAGCATGCTTCCTCGGGGCAACAAGAGCACCGGCTGACCCACAGACAACAGGCGATGGACCGAACCGAGGGCTCAGCCTAAAGCCTCCCAGAAGCAGGAGGGCTACCACCCCACCGCTGATGCTCAGAGATGACCTAACACTTTGCTTCGTTCCCCCTCCCCCATCTTCACCTCCCAGTCTAACCCTTCCACACCTATGGTAAGGGAAGGGCAGGCGCTTACTGGGCACTTCCTCTGGTTCTCTGACTCTTCGCTTTCAAAGTCCGGGTCATCCATCACAAAGGAGAGCATCTGCGTGGCGAAGGGCCCCTCCGAGTCGCTCTCGGACTCCTGCTGCTTGGAGGCAGAGGGCGCTGGGGGCAGACGGGCCTCAGGGCTGCCGGCTGCCATCAGGCGCTTGCTTTGCTCAAGTGGAGGTTGGCTGCTGGGAGATTTCATCTCTGTGGATGTGGGAGGTGCCGAGACCTCTGGGAGTTTCAAGGACTTTTTGGAAGCTCTGGAAAAAAGGGGAAAGGAAAGTGAGGGCAGTGCCCGGAGGCCTCAGGACGCAATTAAGCTGCCCCAGGCTATGCTTGATATGGTTCTGCAGAAACACAACCTGGGTCAGCGGCTCAGTCAACAATGCTTGTATTGAAAAGAGGGAGCTGCCAGTTCTTCCATATCACACACAAATATCTAGCGTCTGATGCAGAATATTCAATGTTTTGAGTTGAAATCGAGAGGATTTCACGGGACAGCCAAAACCGGATGGGGCAAAATCCCACAAACCCTGAATCAGCAAAGTTTACAACCCCTAACTCTTCTTTCCAATACCTGTTGAGAGAAAGGGTTTTTAATGTTTTTCTTATATACATATTTCCCAACGTATACATGTGAACTGAATTTCCCTAGCTGCTATATTTTTGTTTTTGTTTTTAAAGTTTGCCACATTATGTTATAGTTTTATTTAAGATTTTGTGAAAAGTTTAAATAATACATTTTGAACTGAACCGGAATGGTTGTTGACTTGCTAAAGCTGGACCTGAGAACTTCTGATCCTCTGCATGTTGCCATAACAACTCCCTTTCCCTACACATCTTGATGTGGGCCAAATCAGCAAGGCTGCTGGGAGCTGTAGTTAGCAATATCCCACAACTCCCAGCACCCCCTTTACCGTTTTTGTTCTTGTTCTAAATCAGCATCTTCAGTCCCCATGATAGAGAACTTGGAGGATTCTTCTTCCTCGCTCGACAGGTTCACGTTTTTGCTTGGGACCAGCTCGGCTGCTAACGGGGGCTTGCTGAACAGATGCTCGTCAAGTTCCAGGTCATCCTGGAAACCAGCCACCAAGGGGTTCCCACCAGGAGCATCTCTGTCACTGTAAGAAAGAAAAAGGAGGATCATCTCTGTCATTACAAGGGCGATGACACAGCCTGCAGGCAGGAGTAGAAAAAAGTAGGGGCAAAATCCATAAAGTTCTGCTTGAGTGACAGTCTTCTTCCTGAATTCCCTCCAGCTGACAGGGGCCCGGCCTTCTCAGGACTGCCAAGGAGAATCCCAGAAAACAAATGGGGGGCAGGGCGGGGGGAGCCCTTGTGGCCACTGCCGAGTGCAGAGCAGCTGTGTTAGGTCCGTCCATTGCAAAGCTGCCGAGCAGGGTCTCTCACCTGTCACTGTCAGCGGGAGCCTTTCCTGCCCGTTTCCCCCCTTTGTCTCTCTGCAGGATGGGGTCTTCCAGGAAGCTGTGGTCCAGGCTCTCCTCAGGGACAAAGTCTTCTACACTCTGGACTTTTGAGGGAGCAACTGCAGGAACGGCAGGATCTGGTAAAACAGAGAAGCACCTCATGAGAACCAGTCAAGCCCTGCTAAAGTCTGCCAGCAGACAAGAGTTCCAGGCTCAACAGTGAGTCTGAAGTGCCCACGGCACAGAATTTCTCCTTCCCTAAGCTGGCATCCTGTTGCTCTTGTCAGCTCTTCTCCCATCCCCATCAAACTATGACGCAAGGATCCAAATTCCTATGTTTTTAGCACTGCACCCACACCTGGAGAGGGAGGACCAGTCTCAGGAGCTGGGGAGGTCCCAAAGAGCCGAGCGATGATACCACGTTTCTGCGATGCAGCTGATGCAGGAATGGCTGTGGGCGGCTGGGCTTCAGGCAGCAGCCCTGGAAGCTCAGTGGGGTCCATGGCAAGGGCGGGGTTGGCCAAGTTCTGCTGTGGGGTGCCGGGGCTAGAGCCCCCAGAAACATTGCCCGGTGGAACCACCGGAGACTGGGAACCTGAGGAAAGGCTCTGCCCATTGGTGGCCAAAGGAGAGGCGTGTCCCCGGCCACGAGTTTCCATCATTTCAAGGAACCTGTCGGGGAGAGAAAACTTAACCTCAGGAACCTCCCCACAAACTCAAGAGACAGTGGCAGAGGCCAGACTTAAATTATAAGTCCCGGGATTGATTCTTAGAGGAAAAGCAAGAGGCTCCCAGAAAAGCCCAGAGACAGAGCCCGAAATAAGAAGGGAGGAGGGGAGAGCGGCCTCGTCAGACATACAGCTCATAGTTCTGGTCTTCAGTCTCCTGTTGCACAGAGAGTTCCTCCAGGGTGGCGTCAATATCCAGCTGATTGGTCTCCAGCTGCCGCAGCAGAGTCTCTCGCTGCAAGAGACAGGACGGGAGATCACCTGCTTCAGAGCATGCAAGGGGCTGCTCAGGGGGCACTCCCTCTGGGTTGCTATTCTCTCCTCCTCTGCCCCAAGAGGGAGGTCATGAACTGAACAGTCATTCATGGGGTGCAAAACGGGGCGGTGGGTGTTCCCAACCCAAAAGAGCATCTAGAGATAGATTAAATCCAGGTAAAGTGGCTTCTGATTCTCCTCTGGTTTGTGTGGCTCCTCACAGGCAACCGGGGACTTGGTGTCCAGCCACAGGGCGCCAGCTGCAGCAACAGCAGCATCTCTACTCCTGGGGAGCCCACTCCTCCTTTAGTAGAGAGGATAGGGCTGGGCTGGGGCCATGCTGCCCCCTCCTGGTCCCTACAGGGAAAGAGAAGTCTTACCTGCAGCTGCAAGAAAGGGATGTTGAAGAATTTGTGCAGGTATTTGAGGCCAAAGCTGTTCTTCATGGAAGACTCGGCGTAACGAAAATAGGAGGAGCCAGGAGGCCTGTTCAACGTCAAGAGGGGTGGAGGGACAGGCTGTGACCAGAGGCTGATCGCTTGAGACCAACCCTCCAACTGCAGCTGACTCAGCCTGCTGAGGGGTTATTATGCTGTCTGTGGTCCTTCCAAGGCCACAGTTAATGCCAGGTTCCCTTTGAAGAAAGGGGCAGGCAGCTGAAGAAGCATGCTGCCCATGAGCTTGGGAGGAGGGGGGGTGGCAATGGCTGCCAGCAGTTCAACTGAAAATAGCTGTCCAAAAGGGCAAAAGAGCTGATAGAGAACACATCCATTTGTCGAGGGGCCACAGCCCACAATGTTACCTTGGCTGGTGGATGCTAGCGTACATAAAGGAGATCAACTGATCAGTGCAAAGCAGGCACACAAAGAAGTTTGCAAGTGTTTTGTCATATACACACAGCACTTCTACCCACTCACACACCCTCTGCTGAATTGCTGCAGATGAACAATGGTAAAGCAGATGTCAGCTACAGAGAAACAGTCTGAGCAGAATTCACTGACCACCTTACCAGCAATTTGGCACACATGTGCCCAGAGGGTGGCAGAAAGATGCTGGAGCAGAATGAGGCGTGTGTGTTCAGACCACTGCCACCTTTATGTAACAAGTCCACCAGAAGGCAGATTTCAACTAGAGCACAAGAGGCCGATGGCCTTAGGAGGGCTTTCCTACAGAAGGTAGCCTGAAGCTCCTTATTTATTTATTGTCAATATTTATATACCGCCCCCTCTCCCGAAGGACTCGGGGCGGTGCACAGCCAATAAAATAGACAAATAGACAATTTAAAAACCAATTAAAACTAAATTAAACTAAGGCCGATTGAATCAAGATTTAAGAATTTTTAAAGTTAAAACAATATAAAATGCATCAAGAACCAATTTAAAACCAATTTAAAATTTAAAATCTAAAATCCCCCACCGATGGTACTAGGCCAGACTGGCTTGTTGAAACATAACAAGATAGATGCCTTTACCTGTTCAGGTTGTCAATGAATTCCCGCACATCATCAGGCAGGATCACCCGGTGTTCGCCCATGTCCCGGTAGTTCCCAAGCACACACACGGGTACATGGGTTGGGACTTTCGGAAGTTCTCTCAGGATATAGTTAAAAGTCCTGGATGGAGTGGAAAAGACACACCTTGAGCAATGTTTGTCCAGGTCAATTCTGCCGCAACAGCTCTGAAAGAGGCTGCACCTACAGGAGGTACAACAGCCTAGAGACCCCTTGAGTTAATAGAGCAGCTACGGCAGCCCGCAAGACCCCTCCTCCCCCACAGAGCCATGTACTTCATCAGTTCTACTTGATAACTTCAGCTCTTCAGATATTTATCTTCTACAAGCTTTGCGTAAAGTCTGACAACAAGAGGTTTTTCTATTTCTCAGAGCGGAAGCCCTTCCTCTTGTACAGAGCCACAGCAAGGGAAAGGTGTAGGTGACAGTTCCTACCACTGTTTGGTGATATCAAACATCATCACGACACCGTTGCAGTTCTTATATACATCCAGGAATTCCGCATCCAAGGCCATCTCAGATTCTGCCTGGGATGGAAAGAGAAAGATCTCGAAAAAGCCCCGGCTGCTTTCCGGGATGACTGACTCACAGCATACAGGAAATAAGAGGCTGCACCAAGTGCAAATGTAGGGCTTCATGCTTTACAAGGCAGCAGGTCAGAGTGTGCCTCACCTCCTGAGGATCGTTGTCCAGCTTCAATCCCTCTCCCCGTTTTTTGGACTTGCCTGCAGTGTTTGAAAGGAGAAGAACACTGTAGTGAAAATTGTTGGGTCTCCTAGCTGAGCAGAAAAGAGAATCCCAAACATGCAGTTTTTCACACATCCCACCTCAAAGACAACATGTCTGCCTTTGCAAAGCTCAAAAGGAGACATCCCATCACTTCAGAAAAAGGAGACAGAAACTGGACAGGCTTAATATATGTTTGCAGTGGGGGCATTCAAGGGTAGCACCCAGAAAGCAGTATCCACTGGCAAAGAGAGGCTCCCCAGCGGGGCAGGCAGAGAAGATGCCCATTTCTCAATACTCTCAAGCCTAATCCAAATACTATATAACAACTGTAACATCAGAATGAAAGGAGTTATCTTACCTTTATCAACCACATCCCAGACTTCAACCTTCACAATATCATCAGTAGCTGGAAAAGGCACCCAGGCATATAGATTAGAAAACATTGCTCAAATGCGGTTAACTCCACCAACACCATTACAGCTACCTGGGACCCACATGGCATAGAGCAGATGTGTTTCAAAGGAGGACAAGCCTGTACCAGCAGCGTGCTTTCACCAAGGAGGGGACTACAATGGCACCAGACGGCAAAAAGAAACGCGCGTCTCCATCCCCAACGGCTGACAAAACTCACTCTTATAATTCCAATGGATGCTGGTGACTTGGATCTCCTGGGTTGGGATATATTCCTCCACAAATTTCTTTCCCTGCAGCCGATGCCACAAAGTGGTCTTTCCCGTGTTTCTGTCACCTCGGATGACAATTTTCACTAGAGAAAAAAAATGAAGGCACAAAGGGCGTCAAGAGCGGAGACACAAGACCGCCTAAAGGCGGTGGGCCGAAAGAGCTAGGGCGTTGCGGAGGCCAAGCCTGGCGGCCCAACCTGCCTCCCCAATTAACACTCAGCTCCCCCCACCCCACCCCCGAGTCGATCCCAAACCTCCTCGCCCCTTCCCCTCCAAGGACCCGGGGCGGTTGGCCGGCCACCGCAGGACCGACTCTCTCGCCTGCAACGCCGCCCAAGGCCTGGAAACGCCCGGTGGGGCTCCCGGCCGGCCTCCCCGTCCTCCGCCGCCACTCACTGTTATACTGGACGCCCTTCGCGAAGCGTCGCTGCAGCGCCTGGTTCATGGACTGGAGCCCCGCCGGGATGGGCCTGTCCCGCCCCGGGGCCTGCTCGGAGCCCACCAGCTTCTTCAAGGCCGATAGCATCGTGAGGCGCGGGGCGGCGCTCCGCCCGGGACGGCGAGGCCGCCTACTTCTCCGCCCGCGGCCGCTGAGCCGCCGGCCTCCGCGCGGTCCCCGGAGCCGCCGTCCCCCCCGGGCCGGCCGCAGTTGCTCGCACGGAGGGGGCCTCCGCTGCCGCCGCCGCCATCTTCCCTTCCCCTCACCGAGCTGCCCGGAAGGCGGCGCCGACGCAGGACGCGCGCAGGGCCGAGCTACGGCAGCCCGCGAGGGACTTTGCGGCAGGGACGCGGCGCCAAACCATGGCGAAGCGAGTACATCCCGGAGCTACGGGAGCCCAGGAGGGCAGAAAGGTCCGGAAACGCGGGACGGCACGCTGTACAACCCCCGCCGCGTATCTTAGCAACCAGGCAAACCGCGAAATCTTAGGACGGTGGCCCGTGAGGGACAGCCACGGCTCCTCGAAAGGCAGGCTCCGCTCTTGCTGGAGCCTCGGGCGCGCTCACTGGACGGGAGGCCCCCGGGTTGCCGGCGCCCCCGAGCGGCCAAAGGCAGCAACCTCGGGCGGGCAGAGTTTGTGGCGTGGCCGTCTGTCTGTCTGTCTGTCCCGGCCGAAGCCCCTTCGCTGCCGCCGCCGCCGCCGCCCCCCCCCCCTCCGCGGACCTGCCTCCCAAAGGCCGAAGGGAGCCTTGGAGAGACGGGCCCCCCTGTCCCCCCCGCCATGCCGGAATAAAGGGACGGATCGAGCGGCGCTCTCCCTCCCCGCCCCGCTCCTCCCTCCCTGCCCGGCCTTTCTAGGGAATTCGGGAAGAGCCGGTGCGGAGAAAGAGAAACGTCTTTATTCTCAGTTTGGGAAAAGGGGGCGAGGGGGGGGGAGGGGAGGGGGGGCTGCCTCTGCGTCTTCTGCCTCTTTCGCTCATGCCATGGGGGGGGGGCGGGGGGCGGGGCGGCGTTTCAAGCAAGTTCCATAAGATTATAAAAAAATAACAGATGGGGGGGGGGGGGAGGAACAGGAGAGAGTCCAATCCCCAGGTCCGAGAAAAGGGGTAGCCGTAGCCTCACTTTTTGGCCCCTCTTTGCTTTTTCTTAACCACCTTGGTCTTTTCCTCAATGAGCTTCAAGGCCTCCTTCTTGATCTCCTCCCGACTGGGCACGTAGCTGTGGTAGATGTCCGCAAAGTTAAAGGCTTCTGTGTCGGGCAGAGAGAGACGAGGGGTTGAAACTCTGGCATGGGTCAGGCTGAGCCAAAGGGAGACGGAGCCCAAATCTCCCTGGGGCCAGGGCAGCCCCTTCCCCGCTCCTCCGTAGTGGATCTAGTAGTGCATCTAACCCTCCCTGGGAAAACACTAAAAGGGGATTTCACAGTGAAGTTTGTAAGAGAGAGTCAACAGGTGGGAATTCTCATTCTGGGTGGGAGGAAACACCAACAAGGCATAACTTTCTGATCTGGCAGCAATAACCTCCCCCCACCCCCACCCACCCAGTGAAGCTCAGCCCAGAGCTGCATGAATGCCAACTGCCGGGAGCTGCTGGGGGCACAGGCCTTGTTGAACCCCGTGAGACAGGGACAGACCTCGGACATCCTCTTCATCCTCATCAAAAGTGATTCTCAGGTTCTGCTGCTCATCCCTGGCGCTCTCCTCAAGGAAATTCCGGAGGTGGACAAACGTCTGCCCAAATTACATATTGGAATTAGAAGGTGGCAAGCAAGAGATTGAAGGCGGAGGGGGGGGACAGGGGGCACAGAGACCGTGATGCCCACCCCCGCTTCAGCCCAGAACCTCCCTCATCAGGCTTTCTGCCCTGCAACCGGATAGGGTGCCTGCCTGCTATGCAAGCAGGGCTGGGCTGAGTCAGGGAAGTGAGGCAGGAAGTGCCCAGAGCCCTCTTGGGAATATCACGGGAGGCAAAATCAGGATCCTGTTCCTCCCCAGGTCACATTTCCCCCATTCTGGCTGCTGGCCCAGCATAAGGGAGGCGGCTGCAGCAGGGCCTTGGGAGAAGGCTCACCTCGTCATTCTCGTCTGGGCTGAATTGGTCGGAGGGCAAACCAAGCATCATTTGGCTCAAATGCAGAAGTTTCGTTTCACAAAACTGCAGCTTCTCGAAGACATCCTCCATCTTGGGGAAGCTCTCCTATAAAGCAGGGGATAAATGTCCAGGACAGACCCTCTGCATCTGGGCTTCGCCCTCCAGCTCCCCACTGTTTCCCCTGCAGGGAGGGAGGCAGGGGGCTTCCCTGTTGGCTCTCCCATTGCGTAATGGGCAAAGAAAAGGAGAGGGAGGTGACGGGCAGGGGGATTCTTGGGTATCTGCTCTGGATCACGGGCGAGGGGCTGCTGGCCAGAGAAACCGTTCAAGAGAGGGACAGACCTGGCTAGGCACACTGATGTCACACAGCCTCAGGATCAGGTTGTCCACCCCATTCTCAAAATGGAGGAGAAGTTCCTGGTTTTTGGAGGCCTGGCCACGGACCCGCAAAAGCCGTTCTTCCTCCTCCTCCAGGTTCTTCCACAGATTCTCTTCCAGTATCTTTGAGCTGGGAGGAGAAGCTGCTTTACTTGGGGGTCTGTTGCGTGGAGGCAGCCAGAGATGGTCCTGGGGCATTTTTAATCCTGGTGCCTTTGGCTCTGCTGACAAAGAGGCGGCAAGTACCTGACGAAGCCCGGGGACTGGTGGAATTTCAGCTCGGCTCGTTGCAGCTCCAGAGCCTTCAGCTGGGACTTGAGGCCTCCCCGCTTCTTCTCTGATTCTGCGATCTGCTGCTGAAGGTTCTCCTCAGATTTCTTCTGGGCCATGAAGCGCCCAGCAATATCCTGGCAGGAAAGGGGGGAGGGGGGAGAGAAGCTTGCATCTGTGGGCCATTGTTGGGAACCTCCTTCCCCAGGCTTCACCTCCCCCCCCATCAGAACATCCTTCCTTCCCAAACATGGGGAGGGGCTTGAAGAGAGTCCAGAGACTGGAGAGCGGAACAGCATTTGCCTGCAAGCAAGGACTCCACTGGGTGACAACAGGTCATTTTCACCCATTCAAGCCGCTTCAGGTTCACATCTGAAAGAACTCCTACAATGCAGCTCCTCCTGGGAGTATTTTTGGAGAAGAAAAAAAGGGGGCAACCAGGATGCGGAGCTGCTGAAGCTCCCCTTGCAGTGCTCACAGCTGAGCCCTGGAGCATCAGAGTAAAGAAAACAGCCGATTGGGCTGGGCTGCTGGACATACCCAGAGATGCGAGCACTGCACGGCACTTTTGATTTTCTCCACCTCGCTGGTCACCAGACCCTGGTACTCAATCTGGGCCTTGGAAGCCTCCAGCTTCACCCCTGGAAAAATAGAAGACCTCCAGGTGGTTTTGACCCCAACGCACACCAGCTGTGCCCTCTTGGAGGAATCTTCGGTATCTGAGCAGGATGGCAGGAGCCACACCGGCATACTTACCCTTTGTTCCTTCGCGCATCATCAGGACATGGAAGTCCAGGTCTCGCCGGGCTTGCTGATAACAAAAGTCAACCAACGAATTAGGGGAAGTGGGCTCTTGCAAAAGGCAGAGGAGCCCAGAAGCCCCAGGGGGCTCAAGGCCTCAGCCCTGAACTGTGTGCCCTCAGAGGCACCCTAGATGCGGAGGGTCCACTTGAAGCCAGACTCCATGCCGGTTTGTTAAAGAAGGCCAGCAGGACTCCAGACTCCTCAGAAGGACTCACTATTCGTCGGTGCTTCTCTCCGGGGTCCTTGGTGCGGATCCGCTCTATCTGTTTCTTCTGGATGCTGAGCGAATTCTCCCTGAATTTCTTCTCCGCAATTAACTCAGTTTCTGCATTGGTCATGTCCATCTGCAGCCACAGGAAAAGAAAGCCAAGAGTGAGTTGGGAGTGCTGGTCAGAGGCTGAAGGGGCCGAAAGCTGCCCTATGGCTCTCACCTTCGCAGCCTCCATGGCTTCCAACATATCCATGGCCATCAGGTCCATCCCCTGCAGCTCCATTTGGTAGGTGTCCACCCGGCGCTCCAAGTCGTCCAGGATGAAAGGAAGCTGAGAAAGTTCCTGCAGAGAGGAGAAGATTCTAGCAGCAGCAGAGCTGGGGAGGCAACCTGATGCCCAGCACAGCCATCAGGACTGTTGCTGAAGCAGGAAGAAAGAGTGACCGGCCCTCCCTTCTCGTATTCTCTGTCCTTTGAGAGAGCCCACAGGGTGAATGCGCTGCAACTTCCTGGTACCCACAGGGAAACGCTTCTGGCAACGAGGTCAGTCCTGCGGAGCACCCAGGATGGAGCCACTCCCCCTCCTGCCAGCCCCCCAAGCATGAGGACAGAGGGACTTTGCCACAGTTTGGATGAGACCCAACACCCTGCAGGGATGGCCAAAGCATCAAACTGGACTCACAGCTCTCAGCACGTCCAGCATCTTCACATACAGGATGTGGACCTTGTCTGCAGTCACAATGTTCACCTGCATCTTCTCGATGTTGTTCTCCAGCCGACGGATGGTCTGCATATGCACAAAGAAGGCAGAGGGAAACACAGCGCCCGCCCTCCCTGGGCATCCTAGGGTCCTCCATTCCAGGGCAGGGCAGGGCATGGCCGGATCTCACCTGCAGCTGCAGCTGGAGCTCAGGGCTGGCCATTTCCAAGTCGATGAGGTCCTGCAGCGTCACCTGGAGCTCCTCTAGGCGCTTCCCCCGGCGCTTGACTTCGTACAGGAGCACATTGTGGGTGTTCATCCGGTCGAAGACCCGTTGGCTCAGGGACTCTCGAGCTTGCTAGGAAGGGGCGGAAGGCCTGTTGAGGAAACCTGGAGGGAAGGGGGTGGGGGAAGGACCTGCCCGCCAGTTACCTCCACAGTATATTCGGCCAAAGCGGTTTTCACCCTTTTCCTGTCTAGGCAGGCCCTACTGATCGTGACGTGGTCATACTATGAGGAGCAGAGAAAGAGAGGTGAGAGCTGCAGACCACCAACCCAATGGGACAGGCCGAGGGGGTTTGGGATTAACCAGGTGCCACTCTGCCTCTCCTCCTCTCTGTTGCGCCAGGGGGGGCATGTGGGGGAGATCCGGAGCGCTCACCTTCAGCCCGAGATTCAGCTCGTGCATCTCAGCCCGCAGGGTGGTGCGCAGGAAGCCAATCAGGTCCCTGTTCTTGCGCACGGCTTCCTCACTTCCTTGGGTGTAGAGCTTCCTGCCTTGTTCTGGAAAGAAACGTGGGTGGAGGGGACTCACAGGGGGCCCTGAAGGAAAAGGGGCTGCTGTACTAGGCCCTTCTTGGAGGTCCTCCCATAATAGCAGTCCAGCAAGATCCACTTGCAAAAGGCCAGCCGGGACACCCACCCACCCACCCACCCACCCACCCCTCCCCAAGCCAGGAAGATAGCAGAGTCCAGCCAAGTGGGTGCACTTGGAGGGCTACCTTGGATGTGAATGATGGACTGCAGTTCACGGATTTGCTCCTTCAGATCTTTTTTCCTCTTGAACCTCATCCTGAGTTTGGATCGCGCCTCCCTTTGCTCCCCAAAGACTTATCCTGTGCCTCGAGAGACAGGCAGCAAGTGCCAGCAAAGCACACCCTCTCTTGTTCCAGCCTGGATTTGTGCAGCCTCTGCTGGGACTCTGTGACATCTGAAGGGAAATTGTGATGCCTTTATGTGTCACACGAAGGCGTCACAATCTGAAGATTCCCCCTGGAACCAGTCAGGGTGTCTGAGCTGGAATTCTGCCTTGAAGACTGGCCAATTCTGGGGCCCAGTGGTGCACTTCACCCGAGTGGGTCACACTCAGCTTGCGAGGAAAATGGCCAGCTAAACATGTGACCAAGAGGGGCCACCCGATCCCCTGCCGGGAAAGGCTCCCCATTCCATCTGGGCTTCAAGCCGGCTTCACCCAGAGTGCCCAAGGCTGAGCTGAACGGCTGCTTAAACCTGTTTTAGGCCTGGAAATCCCATCTGGGCTAATCGGCCTGTTTCCTGTGTGGCCAGCTGAGCTTTTCAGCTGGCATGGAGCAATGTGGGAGATCCCTTTACAGCAAAACCAGAGGGGAAAAAGGTCAGATTTTGGACACTTCTGCTGAATTCTGGCCTTCGATAACATTGTATGTTTAGAATCCAATGTCCAAACTGAAAACCTTGGGTGCTGGTTGTTGTCTCCCACTGTTTGCTTTGGTTAATTATTCTTGGGACAAGAAGCACAGACAGCAAGGGAGGGCTTGAGGGTCTGCAGGTTGACAGAAAGACCCCATGGTGTCAGGATGTTTTTGGCCAAGCCACAACTGAATCAAGAGTCCCCAGGAATTGACAAGGATGGCCCACCAGGACTCTCTGCTTAAAAGGAGGTTATCATCTAGGGCTTGGCGAGACCCCCTTGTCTTCGCTGAAGGGAAGACTGGGAAGGAACCCCCAACCCCTTATCCAAATACTTTTCTCTGTCCCCCCTCTCAAAGTCAACTGGGAAGGGTCTTGCAGGAGACCCCGTCTCCAGACTCCCTGGCAGCCACATTCATCACAAGGCCATTCACCTTTTGTGCAGCCCAGAGACCAAAGTTCAAATTTCCTCATGCTAGAAAAACAAAGTTGCCCAGGTGCAGCTTCAGAACTGCCCATAGCAGCTGAGCAGAGCCGAAGTGTAGCCACAGCCATGAAGCCGCAGATGGTGCTTCTTGTCTGCACTGCTGTTTTCCTCTTGGCCAGCAGCAGTCCGGTCACTCCAGCAGACCCCATCCAAATCCAGAAGGATTTTGATGAAGCAAGAGTAAGTCCCCTTGGGTTGGCATGATAAAATGAGGAACAGGCTTCTTAAAGCTCTGCCTGCAATCTCTTCCGCCATTTCTTTGATTCTTATGGCCACTTAGTAAAAACCAAGTCGCAAGGGCAGGAATTCTAGTTAGAAATATCATGAGGACCCCCCCGACTTCGACGGAGGACAGGCACAAAAGGAGTCACACCAGCCTTTAGGAATGGAGGTTAAAACTCTGCTTTCTGCCATCAGATGCGCATTGGACGTGGTTTTAAACCTCTTGGTTTTCCTCACCAGGTCTATGGCAAGTGGTACGTCATCGCATTCGGCACCACTTGCAAGTGGCTGAAGAAATATAAGGAGCACTACCTGATGTGGACGCTGGAGGTGGCTCCAGGGAACACCAGCAAGGAGCTTTCGGTCACCTCTACGAGGCTCCGGTAGGTTCAGCCCTCATGGCTGCAAGACCATTAACCAATCAGGCCACCGGATCGGTTCTCAGCCACTCTCTCCCCCCCACCCTACTCCCCTTGCAGGCAAGGTACCTGCAGCCAAGTGGCCAGAGTTTACCAGAAGAGCAGCAACCCCGGGAAATACCATTACTACAATTCTAGTAGGTTGGGAGACTTCGGTGCTCGGCAGATGGGCTTCGGGGAGGGAAGCATTTGTAGCCCACCGTTTCGGGCCATAGGAAGGTTCAGGAGTGGGGTTGTTAGGAAGGGGAAGGAAATGGGGGAGGCTGCTAGGGCATCAGAGGAGGGAATCATTCTGCCTTCCTCCTCCCACCCCCAGGGTGGGAGACCTACGTTGAGGGCTATGTGGCTCGCACCAACTATGATGAGTTCGCCTTCCTTGCCTGGAAGAAGAACAGCAGCTACGGCTACACTGTCACCACCCAACTTTACGGTAGGTGGCGGCTGCAGGGACGGGAGCCAATCCGGTGCAAAAGTGAACATGGGTGGGGGGGGGTTTTTTCCTGGGACAGATGGCTTGGCTCTCCACTTTTGGGGCCAGAGAGGGGTTGCCGAGGGCCCAACAGCCTCCAGAAAGATCCGTCTCTCTGGTCCCCAGGAGAGGAGCCCGCCGGGGACTGGCAGGCTGGGGGTGCCAAGGTGGAGGTCAAGAGCCAAAGAGGCTCCACCCACAGTCTTTCTGTTTACCTTGATTTTCAGGAGGTGGGCAGGAGAGTTTGCCCTCCCTCCAGGGCTGCCGGGACCAGAGCCAGGGAGGCTGCCCAAAACTCAGGGATACCTTCCCAGGCCTCTTGGCCAATGGCTGGGTCAGCCTCCTCCAAGCGGCTGGGCGGCCGTTAGCTGCTTTGGGGGAGAAAATGGGGTCCCGCTTAGAGGACATCCAGGCTGCCTCCCAGAGCCCCAAAGCCCAGTGGAAGCCTTGCAACACAGCGATGCCAGCTGCCGGCCCTGCCCGTTGCATGACTGAAGAGGTAGTCTGGCAAACCCACAGCATGGATGGATGCCAAAGTCGTGCCCCTCTTGTCCGTTCCAGGGAGGAGCCCCAACCTGCCCGAGAACCTGATAGAGGAATTCAGACAGTTCTCGCTGACCCTGGGCATTCCTGAGGACTCCTTCTTCAGACTGACAGAAACAGGCAAACCAGAAGCTGGGGGGGAGGGGAGGGGAGGGTCTTCCCAGGCTGGGATGGGGGTGCAGGCAGAGAGCGAGGAAAGGAGCTTTGAGGCTGTCTGCCTCCTCCCCTCAAAGGGTCACCTGCTGCAGAGACAATGTCCCCCCAGGCCCCTCTGACCGGTATTTCTTTCCTAGGGGAGTGTGTGCCCCCCCAGCCACAACTCAACCCTCAGGTACTATTTCCTGGAGGGGGCCTACCTGGGCTCAGCCCTTAAAGCCACTCCCTCCACCTGAGCTCAAACTGGCCCATTTCCTCCCCCAGAGAGACCGGAGGAGCACCTGGGATGAGGAAGCAGGCTCTGCCGATGGCTCCCCATCATTTGTGGGGGGCAACAGGGAAGGTGAGCGGCCCAGGGGAGCCTCAAGCCCCTTTCCCTAAGGTGGTATGGGCACCACTCTGATTATGCCCGCTGGGGGTTACTCCTCCCTTGCCTGAAACGGCTCAACTGCGCTAGCGTAAGCCTCTCTCCCCCTCATTCCCCCCCACCCCACCTCCAGATTTCTGCCTGCAGCCCAGGGATGCCGGCCCCTGCCTGGGGATGGAGTTGCGCTATTTCTACAACATCACGTCCCAGAACTGCGAGAGGTTCTTCTTTGGCGGCTGCCGGGGAAACCAAAACAACTTCCCCTCAGAGCGCAGCTGCCTGCAGACCTGCCGGACGGAGGGTGAGTGCAGCGGGCCGGCGGTTCCTGGGCCCTCCTCCGTCCTGCATGGACCCCCAGTGGCAACCTTTCCCTCCCTCCCTCCTCCCCTGTCTCGGCAGCTGCCTGCCGCCTGCCCATCATCCCGGGAGAGCCCTGCAAGGATACGTTCTGGGCCTTCGATGCCAAGCAGGGCAGGTGCCTCACCTTCCGCGGCTGTGGAGGCAACGCCAACAAGTTCTACCTGGAGAAGGAGTGCCAAGAGTACTGCGGCCTCTTCCCCAGCGGTACGTGGGGAAAGAAGCCCCTGGCAGCAGTCTCCCATGGGGGGGGGTGCGATCCTAAAGGAGAGGGAGGGAGAGAGAGAGGGAGACATGGGGGGGGGGCTTGCTCTTTGTATGGGATGCCCTCTGCATCCTGAGGGAGGGGCCTTTTCACCCTGACCCTCGATCTGGGGCGGGCTCTGCCAAGCCACCTGGCCTCCTGGTTCTCCTGAGCACAGGTGGCCGGCTGGGGTGAGGGGAAAAGGGACCAAACACCCCGCTCTCCCCTTGCAGACGGGGAGGAGTTCTTGCGCCCATCCGCCCTGTGAGAGGCCAAGAAGCGAGAGGGGGAAGCAAGAGGACCAGCCCTATTTTCAAAGCCAGCTTCCTGCTGGCACCAATAAACACAACTGCTGGACTGAAGCGAGCCCATCTCCTCACTCTGGGACCCTCCCTCTCCCTGGCATCTCGTGCCACACAAAGTCCTGCCCTCCAGTTGCTTTCTCACATCCTTGGAACCCAAGAGCAGGCTCGGCGCAAGGATTTTGCTCACCGTGGCTCTTCCCATTTCAAGTCCTGGGCTGGGGTTCCAGGGGAGGGTGGGGGCTTCTGCCATCCTCTCCCTGGTGTCTGTTTCCCCTTGGTACCAGCAGGGGGCACCAGGGAGCCAGCACTGTCTTCCCCAGAGCGCGCCCCCCCTCCCCCCCCAGGGCTTTGGGAAGGCATCCGCTGGCAAGGAGGGCCTGCCCCACTGCTGTAGTCCCTGAGTACCAATGCCAGTTGGCCAGGAGCCAAATCCTATGGGGCTTCACCCCTCCCCATACCTTGTTACTTTTTTCAGCATGTCTCTGCTCCAGTCCTATCCCAAGGCAGCCCTTCATGGCACCCCAACCACCTTCTTAGCTGGGCAGCTGAGGCTTTGGCCTGCCCTTTGGTTGCAGGCCAGGAGGGGGACAGACACACAGACACAGACACACAGACATACACACACACTGCTCATAGGATCTTGCAAGGGAGAGGTATTCACAGACAGCAGGCAGAGCCCTGGGCTGAGTGGGCAACTGCTCCCTGCCACACCAGCCTGGCCCAGCCCTTTCGCACCAAAGCCCCCTCCCCAAAAGGGACAGCTCTGTGCTTTGAAGCCCTTAAAAAGAAGAAAGCCACAGTTGTCTCCAGGCAGGGCAAGGATCTGATGACCGAGATTTTCTGTGTGGCTGAGCAGGGTGAATAGCGCATTGAGAGCAGAGACCTGCGGCTGGCACCTCCGCCAGGGAGAGACCCCTCCTCGCCCTCGCCTTGCCTTCCTTCCTGGAAGGTGGGGGTGTGGGAGTGGAGAGACCAGGAAGGAAGGAAACCCCCCCCCCAAAGCCAGGCTCAGAGAGCACACCGACCTGCAAGGAAGAGAGTCTGGGGGGGAGGGGAATCAGCCTCCTCCCCTCCCCACTTGCATTGTCAAGTAGGACTGGTCTGGGGCAGACTCCAGGGCCCTGCGTGAAGGACCCTGACAAGGAAGCAGGAGACTGGGGGCAGAGGACAGAGGGCACAGGTCACTGGGGAGATCATGCCAGTGAGAGCCATTTAGCTCCCCCCCCCCCCGGCATTAAAAAGGCTGCAGCGTATCTGTGAGTGGATGGGAAGGAGGTAACAGCAAGGAGAGGATGCCCGCCCCAGGGTTGATTGCCGGGGCCCCCTCATCTGCAAGGCTGGCAACACAGAACCCATGGCCACTTAAAGTCTGTCTGGCAAAATGGAAGACTGCCCCTCCCAGTTCTCCAGGACCACCAAAACCTGGGAATGGGCCGAGAAGAGGCCCAGGTAGACCCTTTGCCGGAGCCCTCTGCCCAGCTCCCCCCCATCCCCCCACCCACCCCAAGCCTAGGCAAAGCAGCCTCCCTGCCTGCCTGCCTGCCTGCCTGCCTGCCTTTAATGCAGGGCTCTGAATGAGGGACTGGAACTCCCTGTTTAATGGATTTGAATGTGAAAAGCTGGCAGGCCGGGCTGGGCTGGCGGGAGACTCCTTTGTTCGGTTGCTGCTCCTGGCATGGCTTTTGGAGCCCCCCCAGCCCCTTTTTGTGGGGGTCCTCATTAGCATACCAGCTGCTTGAGAGAGGGGAGCAGGGGGAGGAGGGAGGGGCCATCCTGGGAATGAATAGCTAGAAGGCTGAAGGGGAACAGTGGGGGTGCGCGAGGGGGGAGGGGCAGAGGAGGCCTCAATGCGGCTTTGAAAGGAACCAGGGGAACCAGGGGGGGGCTCCCAGGAACCAGCCCATCTCGGGGAAGAAAAGAGCTGACCCAGGAGGAGGGGCTGATGGGAGGGAGGGGGCTTCTCGCCAGCCCCACGAGGATGAGGGTGTGGGAAAGGCTCCACACTCACAAAAGGTCCTGCCACCAAGAAGGTCCACTCGGCACGGGGGCTGGGGGCTGGCGCTTCGGAGAGCTGGGAAGGCAGGCCTCTCTGCTCACCCCTCTGGCCGGGGGCCCCAATTCAATAAGCCCCTCCAAAAACCTTTATCTAATGTAAAAAATGGACAAGTACCGTATGTCTTCAGTTGGGTTCAGCCCAATTCTGGTCTTTCCTGTCATCATGCAGATCCGAAAAGCCCCCTGAGACTCCGCAGCTGATCCCTGACCCCCCCCCCATCACTTCGGATATTAAGACATTCAAACCTGACACCCCCGCCCTTACAGATGACGGATTTTTCCCTCCATGCGTCAATCACAAGGGAAAGGAAGCCTCCCCCCCCCACCCGCCCAAGACTGAGAGGTGCCCCTTGTCCATCTGTTTTGGAGTCAGTCGCACAAACAAAAACCGGGAGACAATTGTAGGAAACACTTGAGAAGTTCAAAATTCTTTCACAGGTTTCGGTCTCGGCAACTCAAGGACAATGAGATTCAGAAAAATAACACTGTTAGAATAACAGGCTGGCACTGGCCGAGAACAGCACAGCAAAAAAGAAGAGAAGCAGCCCAAGCCATTCTTAAGGAAAAAGCCAAGGGGTTGGTGCTTGGGAGTTTGCCATCCTGCCCAGGGAATCCCTGAAGGCCAACTGTGCAGGGCTGGATGAGCCCAGGAGCCTCCCTGGCAGCCACGCCAAGCAGGGCAGGGCAGCACCACCTTCCCTTCTTTCTACCCCATGGCGTCTTCCCTCTCCTGAGCTCACGGAATCCAGCCTGGCTTGGGATGGCAGAGTTGCACTCCCCAATGCCAGGAGCCGCTGGAGAAAGAAGTGCTTCTCAAGCCAGCTGGCAGGTTTCCCTGCAGCAAAGCAACCTGCCCAGGTGTTGGCTGTGGTAAGGGGCTCAAGGTTGCTGTACTGAGGGGCAAGAGCCACCCACCCCCACCCGATTGCCCTGCCCTGCCCTGCTCTAGGTAGCCCAGGCTCTCAGATGATCGGCTCACGCAGCACAGGCTAAACCCCAAGGACTTCAGGGACTGGGCTGCTTCAGAGCCCAGAAGAGTGACCCTTCCCCATTTCTGCTTGGCCTGCTTCTCCTGTGGGATCAAGGAGGTAGGCACCCCATCCATCCCCATCTCTAGCCCTGCCAGGGCGCCCTAGGAGCCAGAGCTGCCACCTGACATCCGCTGTCCAGCAGGCCAAGGTGTAGGGGCCAATCAGACCTCCACGGTGGATAGTGACTGTACTCCCATCTCTCCCCAAGGGCAGGGCATCTCCGAAGTTCCTGTGGGGGACTTCTGCCTTTTAGCTGGGGCCACGAAACTACCAGTTGCTTAGCGAGGGGCCCCACTGCCAGATAGCACAACTGCCTGGGCCTCAACCTTTGGCAACAGGTTCAGGCAGCCAAGCCCACTCACTGCCCTGGTTCAGCCCGATAGCTCAACAGGCTGTGCAAATCCAGCCCCCAAAGGTTTTGATGGGGCTCAGCTCCTGGTGAGAATCCAGACTACACCAATCGGTCCCACAAATCAAAGCCCACCCCATCGTGTGAAGCCAGCTTCCCTGCCTTAACTTCAGGGGAGAAATGCCATCCCACATAAGGATGCCAGCCTCAAGAGCCCTGCAAAACCTGCCGCCCTCCTGTAGATGCTGGGTGGGGACCCTGTGGCCCTCCAAATATTGCTAGGGTCCTGGGCCCCTCTCCTCCAGGGTCTTTGTGCCCACTGAACACTTAGTGAGGGAGAGAAACAAAAGGGGCTGGTTTCTTCTGTCAAGAGGTGAGGAGCTACAGCCCAAAGCCATAAGGATGCTATCCTTTATCCTATTCTGAAGTTGAACTGCTACTGGCAATGGAAGCTCTCCTTCAGAGTTCTCTTCCATCAGTCCCAGGCCTACTAAAGTTGCTGGAATTTGATCCCATTCCCTGGCAGCCTTCCAGGTTGTCTAACTTTCCCTCTTGGTGAGGAATGATGGGAGCACACACACACACACACACAATGATGGGAGCACACACACACACACACACTTGTCCTTGCCCCCTTCTCGCTCCCAGCCCATCTGCAGCTTCCTTGAAATCTCAGCCTCTGGTCGGAAAAGAAAAACAAAGCACACACAAACATAGGAACATTTTTTTATATAAAAAGATCAGTGGAAAAATTATAAATTTCTCACCCTGGGACTACACAATGCTATGATATACTCAGAAAAACAGCCCTCCCCCAGCCTTGCAGTGCTTTAATCCAGTTAAAAAATGATCATACAGTGACCCACATAAAGCTTCAACATAAGCCTAAAATTTTCCACAAATTAATTAACATAATTAAGAAAGTTTTTTGCCACCTAGAAAGGGGGGAAAACAAGACCATTGTCTAGCAAAAGGCTGCTTTCTGGAGTAATCTTCCAATGTCTGTTTTTTCACAAATGTTAATGCATTTTCCCAAGAAAAATATTTAGACTTGAAGGTGGTTCAGCACAAAATTGGTGCATCTCAAACACCCACCCACCCCATTTTTAAAGAAGGGCAAAGAGACACTTCCCATTTTGGCACAAAGAATGCAGCAGCACAAGTAGACAAATGACACCTTCCCTTTTATGTCTCAGTGTGGGGGGGTAGGTTTGGGGGGACATAACACCTGCCTACATTCAATAACTTTATGGGGTTGCATAGAAAGAAAATATCACATTTACTCCCTGCTGCTGTGTCAGCCCAAGAGTGCAAGTCTCAGGGAGCTGGGCAGCTCCTTCCTTTAGACAGCAGATCCCAGTGCGAAGGAACCTCAAAGGCAGATACTCCTAATTCAGTTCCCATAGCAGACAGGGGTGGTGGTAGAAACACCTCATGGGGGGGGGGTGTTTCCCACCAGCTCTTTGAAAGAAGAGAAGAGTGGGGATAGCAGAAACCATGCAACAGAACAAGCCTAGTGGATATTTCATTTCATCTCACCCCCCCCCCAAAGGTTTCACAGTCTCCAAAGGTATACATTTCATATACAAAAATATAAATATGTGTTAACATCTTTACATGAGTCTTCTTTAGAAAAACAGACTTTTGACCAAGATCTTTTCCTAAAACTGAAATGTTATCTTGGATTTCTGAACACAAGCTACTTTTTCTTATTTAATAATTATGCCATAAATGTTATGACATTTTATTGTGGCAAATCTATTTTAAGACAAAAAGAAATCATGTGCAACTCTAAAACACCCCCTCAAAGTTAAAAAAAAAAAAAACTGGTTCGCCCCCACCAAGACTCCTCAGACCAAAAGCCACGGTCAGTTCCCCCCCCCCAATAGTTCCCACCAGGAATGATGAAGCGCCAACCGCCAATCCTTGCAAATCAACCAGGAAGAGTAAGCAAGTGAGGAGGAGCCGGCAGGAAACAGGCTCCCTTTGGGGGGGGAGGGGGGCATGGAGGAACTGGAGATAGCAAAATAGCTCAGTGCAATGGGGTGGGCGGGGGAAATTATTGCAGGAATTAGGGAAGAAATATGCGAAATAGCAACCCCTCCAAAAAACTGCATTTTCTGAACTACCAAAATAAACATCCCTTAAACAAAACGCTCAAGTCACAAATTATTCATGTTCACACACATCCTTGCACACTTACAAGATAAATACTTAAACGCGCAGCCCAAACACAGTGAAAAACTATATTTTAAAAGGTTTAATGGCTATTTGAGGGGTGGGGAGAAGAGGCGCAGGTGATATGGCAGTGAAAGGGATATTTCTCTCTCGCTCTCTCTCTAGTGCACACGAAAAGGGGGCAGAAGAGGCGGGTGACTTCCTCGACATTCATGGGGGCTGCCTGGGCGCACCACACCAGGCAGAGACTCAAGAGCAGCATCGAAGGCACGCGGGCAGTCAGTTTCGGGGCACGGCGCCCCTCCCGCCTTTCCGAAGCGACCCCCACCCCGCCCCACCCCACCCCGCGTGGAAATCGCCTCCTAGGAAAGGTTCGGGTTTCAGTAGTTTGCTTTCCCTCCTCCATCAGCAGCAGGGGGCGCCCTCGATCTTCCGGAGACGCTTCCTAAAGCAACCCCTTCTCCGCGGAAAGAGGCCGGGCGAAATTCACCCTTTTGGAAAGAAAGGGAAAAAGCTCTCCTCCTGCCCTCCGCCAGCGCCGATCCAAAGACTGTCAGAAAGAAGAGCAAGAGCCAGCGGGGAGGCCGAGGGGGCTGCGCCGGGGAGGGGCGATCTCGGTCTGGACACCAGACAAAGCGACGAGCGTCTTGCTCCGGAGCAAGAGCGGGAGGTCGGCCCTCCGCCGCGGTTTGGTTGGGGGGGGGGGGCGGCCGTGGCAGCTGCTGGCGGCGGGGAGCCAGGTCCGGGGCAGCAGCTGCTCGGCCCCAAGGAAGAGCGAGCGGGGGAGCCAACACTGTGGAAGAACCGAGGTAGATGAGAGGCAGAGCGGCGGCGGGTCGGAGCGCACCGGCTCCCGAAGGGCGGGGAGGTCCGGGCCGGCGGTCGCGTCTCCTCTGCCCGAGTAGCGGGCGAGCGGACCGGACAACAGCGTGCATCTCTCCCGCGAAGAGGCGCAGGGCCGAGTCCTCCAGGCGGGCTCGGGCGACGGAGGCGCCGCTGCATTCACCCGCGAGCCGGGCCGGTGGAGTTTCGGGGCGCCGCCACGACGGGGCTGCCGGAGCGCGCTCAGCCGCGGCCGCCTCCGCCCGCGCCGCCTCCCCCGCCGGCGGCCGAGTACTTGGCCTTGGTGATCAGGTAGAGGACGATGTCCTGGTGGCCCCCGAAGGCGGCGATGTGCAGGGCGCTCCAGCCGTCGCGGTTGGCCAGCCGGATGTCCGCACCGAACTTGACCAGCAGCTTGACCAGCTCCAGGTTGCCATCGATGACCGACTGGTGCAGCGCCGTTTGGCCCTCGGGCCCGAAGGAGTTCACGTTGAACTCGCAGCTGCTCATGTTCTGCAGCAGCGAGTGCAGCTCGGCCGTGTTGCCCTTGCGCACCGCCTCCTGGAAGACGCGCTGGCTGGGCGCCGCGCGGGGGGCCGACAACTCCGCCTGGCTCATGGCTGCGCGCCCGGCTGGCGACGGGGCAGGCGCAGCGCCAGGCCCCGCATGGGCGAGGCGCGCGGGCCCCGGAGAGGCCGGCCGGCCGGCCTGCTTCGACGCCGCGCAACGCCGGGCTCCTCGGTCCGCACCGCGCCCGGGATCGCCGGCTGGCTCGAGAGATGGCTGGGTCGCGCGCGGGCTGGCGGGCTGCTGCGGGCGGCGGGCGCCGCGGGTCGGCCGGGGACTGGGCGGGCGGCGGGCGGGGGCGCTTTTTAGGCAGCCCCGTGACATTTGCATAACAATGGCCGAGACCACGCCCTCCTCCCCACCCTCTCGGGAGCGGATTGGCCGCCCCGTGGCGAGGGGGGGCCCGGCAGAACCCCGCCTTCCCTGCGCACGGCCCGAGGGGGGCGGCGGGGGCTTCTCGGGTTCGGGCGGGGGCAGCCCTGGCTTGCATGACGGCAACCGGGGACCGGGAAAGCACAGAGGGATTGCCCTGCCCCGCCTTGGCGGTGAGGGCTCCTCTTCCAGCCCGGTGATTCCAGGGAGGAAAAGGGGGCGAGTTGCTGTTCCCCCCTTGGTCTTTTGGGCAGGAGAGGGAGCCGCTGGCCTTTTGGCTGAGGAGGTGCACAACGGTGGTGGGGGTGTCTTTTTTCAAGAGCTCCCCAACCCCGATTTCCCTATTCTTCCCTCTCCTCAGGAAAAGACCCAAGCCAGCACACCAGCCCCAACTCCTGAGGCAGAAATTCAACAGGGATAGCTACCACCCCTTACTTTCTGCCCAGAGATGCTTGCCTGGCTGGATTTCTGCTGCTTCTGTTAACTTTTAAAAAAGCAGAGTCCTTGATCTTGTGAAGTACAAGGGGCTTGAAGCCCCTGCCCCCTTGACCATGAAGCTTTCAGACCATGCAGGTCTCCCAGATGCGCTCCTCCCTTGGTCTCTCTGGAGGGCTCCCCGTTGGGCATCCACCCGCACAAGTACAACAATGTAAACTGCAACACAATTCTATGGCGCAGGCAATAACAAATAAACCGCCTTGTTTGAAACAGCTCGTAACTCACCTGTTTTCTCTGTCCCAAAGAAACAACCAAATGACTGTCAGTTTGCCTCATGCCTGCATGCAGTCGTTGGGCTCAGGTTCCAGCAGAAGGATCCAGGGCATCCTGGAAGACCAAGCAGGCCTAGGTAAAGTCAAGGGTCTGGCTTAAATTCTAGGGAACAATCTGGAGGGCTTGGGCAGAGCTGGGAGCATAACCCTGGATACCTCCCTGGTTCAGACAAGTGCTGGAGATGCCAGCAAACCCAGTGGAAAGATCTTGGAGAAGGTTCTATTGGCAATTTCTGAAGAAATAGCAAGAAAAGATTTTGTGATGGGCACAAAAAGTCAGGCCCCAGGCCCTCTACCTGCCCTCCTCCTCCTCCTCCTCTTCCTGTCCCACTGGTGAAGCCCCTGGGAGAGGTTAGAGGGGGAAGAGGTGGGGTGCAGGAGTGCCATTGGTTCCAGGTTGTCTGTGGGTCCCTGCCTGCTTCAGAAAAAGGCCTCTTTTCTGTGAGTGCGGCCATAGGGCCTGCTCCCCAAAGGGAAGACTCAGTTTACATGGGGCAGGAGGCAGGAGGGGGCCCTTATCAGGAAGCAGATCTATTGAAAGAATTGCTGGGCAAACAAAAGACAGAAGCCACAGCCAAGCCCACAAAGGAACTGCTGACTCAATCAATTTCAGGGGGAAAAGAGGAAGAAAACTGAACGTGGAAGGGGGGGAAGGGAGAGGGGGCAACCGGGTCGTGAGAAAAAACCCAGGCACTGGCCAGCCAAGGGGAGTGGGGGGGAGGCGTTTCCCATCCCAAGGAGCACTGAAAATAAGATGAAAGAAGTCTGGCTCTCGGGGACTTTTTGTGCAAGGCCAAGAGTCCTGTGTGGCCTGAAAGCTTGCCCAGCAGGTTCACCTCTGCCTCCAAGCAAGAGACGTTTTTCTTTCTGGTTTCCCGCCTGAGGGGTGAAGGACCCGCCCCCATGCAGTCTTTGGGGGTGACTTTCTCGGTGTGGGTTGTGTGTGTGTGTGGCGGGGGGCTGTACCTCACATGAATATAAATCATGAAGGGCAGGAGAGCAGCAAAGCCCCCCAATAATTCCGGCTTCTCTGCCACAGAGAGGGCGGGAGAGAGGGGGGCCGAGAGAGAAACGGAGGCTTTCCTTGAAAACTCCTGGCTGCAGCCTTGGGCCTTAGGCTGTGGAGCGAGCGGGGCGAATTTCTGCCCAGGCCTGATGGGAAACGCGGCTCCTTCTTCGCTGTCAGCGGCTGGAAACGTGGCCAGCCCCGCGGGGCGCCCTCCTCACACGTACCGCAGACTCCGGGGGAGAGCTGCGGCCTTCCGAGGAGGCCGTGAGGCGGGCGCGGGGCCGGGGCTCTCCCCCTCCGCATCGATGCGGTCCGAGCCGGGCGGCCCTCCCTCGAGGCGGGGGCGGGGCTTTCCGGCGGGGGCGGGTCCGGCGCGGCCTCATTACCGTGAACCCGGGAGCGTGGGAAAGTCTTGCGCCTTTCTTCCCAGCCGCGGGGAAGGCGGGGCCGGAGGGCGGGGCGGGCGCGCGCACGCGGGTCTCCGGGAGGGGAGATCGCGCTGCCGATTACGGCTGGCTGCTGAGAAGCGGCGCTCTCTCTGCCAAGATCTCGGCGGAGAAATGCAGTTTCGCTTCTGCCCGCAGAGAGCGAGCCCCGCGCAAAGGAGGCTGGCACCGAAGAACCCTGGCAGGGCTTAGGCTTCGCGCTTGAATCCGTGACAGCCCTGCGAAATGGGCATCCGATGCATTCATTTATCCTGGGCAAAGGGGGTGGGGGTGGGGAATCGCCTCCTTGCAAGGCCCTCCAGCCTGATCAGAAACTGTTCGCAAATGATAAATGCAGAATTTCTGCCTGTCCGTCTTTGAGGTTGCGCTTCTTGTTGCCTCCCACCTGCCTGAGCCTTCGAGGCCTCCTTTCAGCCCAAAGAAAGCCAGGGCTGGCAAACAATTCCTGGGAACCTGGGGCCAGCTGTGCCCTGTCATGAGGACCCAGGCCTTCCACTGCGGGACCCCTTCTGCAGCGGTGCTCTGCTGCTCCAAAGCTTGGAGGGTCATTTTATTATGTCGGAGTGCCTGTCATCTTCACCCTTGTGGGAGAGGAGAGGGACCCTCTGGGAATCCGGGGCTGCCCTGGCAGTCTGTGCCAAGAGGCCCGGTCATCTTCTTCCTGGGGGGTGCCAAAGCTCGGAAGAGTCCTCTGGAGTCGACCGAGCTTGTCTCAGAAACCGCTTCCTGCCCTTTGGCTGGCTGCCTTGGGGACAGGATGAGGGAGGGAAATGAAACCCTTCCGGAATTACAGAGCTCCCGTGCCAGGAGAGCAAGCCAGGCCCCCACCGGGAGACGGATGGGTCTTTGGCCTCTGCCTCCTGCAACAGAGGCTGCTCGCACCGGGTCACCTGCTCTGGAGGCCATCTGAGCTCCTAAGAACTTGCTGTCTGGGAAAGAAACTTGGCATAAACACAATATTCCAGGGTTCACCTTTGACAGAAGTGTAACTTTAAACATTTGGTGCTTAAAAGTAGAAATGGCCCCTCCCTAACCATGGTGCTTGGTGAGCAAAATGTGGTTGGAAAGAGTAACACAGAGACTCTGATAATCTCTTGTTTAAGTAGCACCTTTTATTGTCCTATAAACTGCAGCTGAACATCTGAATGCGTAAAGATATATTTTACTCGCACAAATCTTCTACCACCCTCAGTAATGTTTTTACCAGACCCAGAGAGATCCAGGATGGTCCAGATTCCTCAGAGCAGCCTGAAGGTCTCCCTGCGGAATCTCCTGGCAAAAACTCAAGAGGATAAACGGGTAACCAAAGAATGGGCAACAGGAACCCGAGGGGGAGGGGGGGGGCTGGCTGGCTGGCTGGGATCAAGGGAGACAATTCTTGCCCTGGGCCTCTTATCTCCACAGAAACAGCAGGACCTCTTCTGTGCAGGGTGAGGGGGACACACACACACACACACAGGCATGCAATTCTACAGCAAAGGCTCTAAGTTGCCCTGTGCAGAGGAGTGTGAGTGTAATTCCCCAACCTACAAGAGAACATTTGGTCCTGGGGTCCGGAGTCCAAATGCTGCTAACAATCCATCTCACTCTAGAGAAAACAGGCGGTGTGGGGGGCACTGGTCCTACTCTGCCTGCAGTGGGTCTGACCCCCGTGAGATGAGCCAAAACAGCCCACTTCAGCTCTCTTCTGGCAGCTCCAGCACCTCCCTAAACTGGGAGACCAGGCGGCCCAGGTGGGAGCCCTCCCAGAAGACCTGGCCACACCGGCTGCAACAGTAGAAGCTATCCAGGTCCTCTTTGCACAGCACGCCCGGCGGGACGGCCTCGACTCTCAAGCGGACACCAGTGGGCAGCAGGGCGGGGGCTTCATCCCCTGGGCCGGCCGCTTCTAGCCCCTGCGAGCCTGGGCTGTGGGCTGGCTGATGAAGGGTGAGGCTGCAACTTTGGGGCTCCAGGGTGGTGGTGGGGCCAGGATCTGCCACACAGGCCTCTGCAAAACAAAGACCAGCTCTTAGCCTTCCCTGCCCTTGGCCATTGACTCGGGGTGGGTGGGGGGACATCTGCTGCTTCCCTTTCCTGGCCTCCTGGTGACAAGACCCATTCTGCCGGGCTGGAAAGAGAAGGGGTGACTGAAGGGGAGTCCCTGGACCTGGGGAGCCCTGCAGGATGCAGAGGGAGGGAAGCCCGGGAGGAGACCCTAGGCTCGCTCTGCGGGTAGTGATCTGGCCAGCCCCCTCATGCGGCTGTGCTGGGAAGCCCACAAGACACTGTCGGAGATTCTGAGCCTGCAACAAGATTTCTGCTGATGCCTTTTCATTGTGAAACCAACCCGGTGCAGCGTGGGAGAGAATTCTACTGGTGACTCTGTCTCCCCACTCAAAGGGGGCTCCTCCACCCACCGCCCGCCTGCCCACCCGCCCACCCTGTTCTGCTTCTCCAACTCACTCCCTTCCCAAAGAAAACCCCCTTTGTCTCTGGTGAGACGGCAAGGAGGTGATTATTTCTTTTGGGGGGGGGGGGCTTGCTGGCATTCGCTGCACTGGCGGGGGGGGGGCTTTTCCAAGGGAGAAGGGCTTTGAAAAGAGCTCCTTGGAGGGGGGGGCAATGGGACAGAGGGGGCTTTACAAGTTCCTCATTGACAAACGGCCACTTTGAAGTGCTTTTGTGTTGGTGACCCTTTGAAGTGTCCCTGGCAAGAAAGGCCAAGTGGCCTCTCTTCCCTTCCTGTGTAAAGTCACAACACCACACACCCCCTCCAGATAGGAGCAATTTGGCCCCCTTCACAGGTTACGGGTGTAAAAAAAAAAAACCTCTGGGATCTCAGAAGTGGTCAAAGTTTGTTCCTCAAAGGTGACGGTGGGAAATTCAGTCCCATACACAAAGTTGTCTAGGCTTCCATCAATAAGCAGGCAAGGTACAGCCACCTCTCCAACCTCCCCAGGGAGAGCCAGGCCTTCTCAGGATGCTGAAGGTGTGTGTGCCAACTCTGGGCCGCTGCCTGGAGAGAGGAAGGGAGAGGTCTGGGCCATAAAACTTGCCCAGGTCTTAAAAACACACCCTGGGAGCGTCCTTGGAGTCCAAAGGTCCAGTGAGGAGTGTGAAGCCTTTGGGAGTCTGAGAAAAAGCACCGGGCGGGTCTCCCAGGGCATCCCCCCACAGGGCCAAGAGGTCTCTGTTTTCTGGCTGAAGGGCCTGGCCAACTGCTGCTGCCAAGGGTGCCAGGACAACCAACCACCCCCTCCCACTGCCCGGTTGTGTTGCCAAAAGGACAGCGGAGGGAAGATGCCCGCAGGCATGCAGAGGGAGGGAGCAGAGTCCTGCTTTGCGTCTGTCATGTCCAGATGCCCAGAAGGACCCCAGTCTGAACGGCTCTTCCTTTCCCTGCTCCCCTCTCTCCAACTCCTGCTTCTCCCCTCTCGCCCTTCTTATTTCGGCAGGCAAGTGGAAGGCAGGAGGGATGGCCGCTGCCTGCGTTTGCTGGCAGGGGAGAAAGAGGCCGCCAGGCTTGAAGACTGGTGCAATGTGTCCAGGACCAGAAGTCTAGCACTGCAGTCACGGGCAGATCTGTTGGGGCTTGCGAGAGGATCCTGCCCAAAACAGGGAGGGGGAGGGGGAGGGGACTGAGCCTCGGAAAGGGGCGGGAAGGGATCCCACAGCCTGGGAAAAATCTGCACAGAGCCCCAGGTGAAAAATTCAAATGAGTAATTATACCACAATTAATTGTCCTCTCATAACATGCAAGCGCAGTTCAAATGAAAATAAAACAGCCGACATGAGGAAGGCAGGCCTGGGATGGGTCCTGGGAAGAGCAGCAGCTCAGCTGCCCGGCCTCTTCCAGCAGCTCCTTCTCCCTCCCTCGCTTCTCTGGGTGAAGGGGCCCTTCTGAGACAAGCCAGCAGCTCCACCTTGGCCATAGCCAAAAGGGGCCATCTTGGTCACCTCTCACCAGGCAATGGGGTCCCCCTCCCGCCCGCAGCAGCACAGCCAGTCCCCGAGTCAGACTGGCTGACCCACCCACCTGGGGGGAAAAAATTGGGGTAGGCCCATCCAAGGCAAGAAATGTGGCAAGGATCTCTTTGGCCCCTCAGTCGGTCCCAGAGGGGTAGGGGGCACCTAGGCCTGGCATGGGTAGGAGGGAGAGGTTCTGCTTCTGCTCCTCTGCTCTAACCCTCTTCCTGCAAGCTGCCTGGGGGTGGGGGTGGGATGGGGGGGCAGGAGGGCGCTTTCTATTCTTTGTGGGAAAGAGGAGAGACAGGAGGGAGCTGCGTTGTTCTCTCTCGTTCTCAAGCCTTTCCTGGGAGAAACCTGTTCAGCCGGCTGGGTCGCTCACAAGAATGGCAGCCAGGGCAGGGAAGGTCTCAGCAAAAGGAGGTGGCTGTCCCCTGCGGGGGAGGGGGTAAGGACCCTCTCCTGCCTTCCCCAAAAGCTGGGGATCCCCAAGGGCAGCCCAGCAGAGCAGCCACCGTCTCAAGAAGCCCCTGGGCTGCATCCCTCCAGCTGACCCTCCCCGACCCTCCTTTGATGGGAGCCGGGCATGGGGGGGGGGCACTTCTCTGCCCCCTGAAGCCATCAGCCAACCCTGACCTCCCCCACCCATTTCCCACAAGAGCCCCTGACCGGCCCAGAGTGGCTTTCTCTTTGCTGCCTGTGTGCCGCAGCTGGCTCTGACGCCTGTCCCGGCCACCGAAGCACGCCTCCTCCGCCGTGTACCTGCATCCTGCCTGGTCCAGCGGCTGCTCTGCTCCCTCAGCAGGGCCATCCTCTCCTTGGAGACCTTCACGTACTGGCTGCAGTTGCAGGCCTGTTTGGAGGCAGGAGGGGAGTGAAGGGGCTTTCGTGAGAACCACCGGGGCTCTGGGTCCTTGGGCATGGACAGAGACCCAGGGAAAGCTGTGCTTGCAGTGAAGGAAAACAGAACCAATCCCGGAGTAACCAAAGTCCAGCCTCCCCGTGTTGTTTTTTCTGGAGGGGGTGCCCTGGAAAGCAGGGGGGGGGGGGAAGGAGGAGGAAGAGTTTCTGCTCGGCTTCACTCTTCTAAAGCTACCACAAATATCATGTCTAAGGAGCCCAGGGCAGCCGTGATGAATGAAGCCCTTCCCTCTCTAGCTTAGGGCCTCAGCATTACAAGAGTCTCTCCCTGCATTACACACACACATACACACACATTTTCTTTGG
>JAEANM010000545.1:5371-34910 GCA_017656035.1 Myanophis thanlyinensis
CACGAATGATATGACAAAGAACCTCCAGCGACTATGAGCAGCTAGTCACCAAAGCCAAAGAGACGGGGGCACAGGTGGTGGTGGTTCTGCGCTCCCAATGAAAGAAAGGTAGGCATCCAATGAAGGAACACAGAAATTTTGTGGCTTAGGGGATGGTGCTGATGAGAGAACTTTGGATTCCTAGATCGGGGTCTAAAATACCTGCAGGGGATGGGGTGGGGTGGGGCTTCTGGCAAGGGATGGGGTTAGCTGACAATAACTGGGAAGAATGTTTTTGGAAATCAACTGGATCCCTGCTCAGGGAAACTGAACCAGGAATCTGTAGACCACCAGACAATCAAAAGAAACACACCTAATAAAAGAGGAGGTGGAGTTGCACTATAGATAAGGAATAACTACACTTCTACAGAAATGCAAAAACAAAAAGCAAAACCCAAGGATGAAAATGGAATGGCATTGCTTTAGGTGCATATACAGTATTACAGAACAACCAACCAACCAGATGAACTTTTTGCTAATCAGTTAGCAAAGGTATGGCAGGAAGCACACCTTAGTAATAATGGGGGACTTTAACCACCCTGACATCAAAAGGGAGATAAACTCTACACCTAGTGGAAGATTAAACAGATTCTTGACAAACCTAGCAAACAACTTTGGCTCCCAAAAGGTAGAGAAGGGAACTAAAGGGTCAGCAATGCTGGACTAACCAACCTCTCTTTAACAGCTGTGATCACTGGGAAATTTCACTTACTGCTTGCTAGAATCTCTTTTTCCATAATTTCAAACCACTCGTCTGTTTTCAACAGAGCCATGGCAGCCTTTGGGGTATTTGTAGATACCCAGGGATTATATGCCTATAATTCCTCGAATGTGTTAGTGTCTGGTTTCCTTGTTTTGCTTTAAACCTCTCCTTTCTACTCCTCAGGCACCTACATATTCCCTTTATGGGCGTTCAATGCCACATGTGGGATCCAAACCGCGCAAATTCCAGGGGAACAATTACCAGTCTCTGAATGCCATTTTTGTTGTTGTTGTTGTTGGTCACCCTGAGACTGCACCAGCCTTTCTACGCTGCCTGTTCTGGTTCACTTTGGGATCCACTAGGACCTCTTCGTACTACTGCACCGCATTGCCACCAATTCAGCCCTCCCACTCTTGAAGAAATGCAGCCAAAGGACTCATGGAGCCTTACAGGATTTCTTTCTCCTTCCTTTATGTAGACTGCATCCATTTACCATGCGAGGGACATATATCCGGGACATATATCCCTGAAAAACAATGGTATTGACTCTCAGTGCACACAAGCCACACGGCACTTGGAGAGGCAGCTGGCTGCTGAACCCCATTTTGCACCCTTTTGCTATTGCTCCCAATAGGTGTTGAGAGACTTCCAGGCTCTCCTGGAAAAAAAGAGGAGGTACAGTTCAATCTCTTAATCCCAAATTCAGAGAGGAATCAAAATTGCCCTCTCTGAAAGAGAAAGACACATGGTGAGAAATGACGAGGCCAATGTTGGGCTAGCGAAAACATTAAACAAAGACTGAGAATCTGGAGGTTTGTCTGAACTAAAATCCTGGAGTTCTGAATGGCTTTTTTTTTTAAGGGGCAAAGCCACCCATGGCAACGGGAGGAAAAGAGGAATCTCTACTATGCATTCTTTCCTTTATACCAGGGGTCCCCGAGACCCTTCTGGCTTTGTGTGGTGGGGAGAGAGAGGAAATGGTTTCGTGTGAGTGGCAGGCAAGTGTGTGTGCATAGCTCCATTTGCACAAGCGGCAGACACTCGTGCGGGCGTGTGAAACTCCATTTGTGCGAGTAGCAGGCACAAGTGCCCACTGCTTGTACAAATGGAGTTTCACATGTGCACACGAGTGCCTGCCACTCACACAAATGGAGCTGTGTGCAGGCGCTTGCTGCCGATCGCACGGCCCAGTTCCGAAAAGGCCGGAACCCGGGCAGAGTGAGTGGGCTGGGGACCCCTGCTTGAGACAAAAATGAGAGGGAAACAAGAAAAGAGTAAGAAACAAACCTTAATCTTTCAACCTGGTGCAAACATAGATGGGGCAAAGCCTACAGGAGTCAACCAAGCTTATTTGACACTAACTAGGTTTGTCCTGCGTCTTTCCATTACTCTCCCTTTTGCAATTAGGAGAAGGCAAGATTCAAAGTCTGGCATTTGGGTAGCAAAGAGAGACGTTTCTTCTAGCTCTATAAGAAGTCGCCGCCTAATGGTGTGAATCACAGGGAGGAATTGTTACTGTAAAAAATGGGTTAATCCAAAAGGCACCTTGAAGGAAAAGGTTCAATCTATGCTGCAAAGCAAAGGTACCTTTTTGCTCACGGCTGAACTGCATTTAGTTTTTGCCTGCATTCAAAGGCGTTAAAACATCTCAATCCTTCTCGGTGAAAGCACAGCCTTCTGGAAGCCAGCAAAAAGGCATCGGCGCAGTTCTCTTCATCGGAAATGAAATTCCAGGTATTTTGCAACCCAAACTACATTATAACTGCCACCTGATGACTTTTCAATCCGCTCTCTCTCTCTCTCTGCCAAATCACATCTGATCTGCATCAAGCTTAGCTAGCTAGTGATAGTTATTGCTTACTTCAACTATTTAAAACTTGGAATGGATAGTCTACAAGCAATTTAAAAATAATTCCAGAACATTAAGAGGATCTCTCTCATCTTAATGAAGCCTTGGGACCTCCTAATGCCAAGAGGGTGAGTCACGGATCTAGTTGCAACCCACAAAAACCATCAAGATGGGCTCCTACTGCTGAATCAGCTTTCCCTTCATTTGGTAGGTTGATGCCGGGGGAAAGACGGACAGGACTTAGGTTCTGTAACCAACTTTCCTTGAAACTGACATCTCAGAGGAACACCCAAAAAATGCGGAGGAAACCAGACACTGATGAGGCTACTGATATTTCTCAGCTCGGCCACATTATTTGTATTGTGTGATCAGATGCGAGGCACAGACAGAAACCTCCCAGCCACGGTGGAGATCCCGAATCTGCAACTTCACTGATCTGTGTAGAAAGACGTTCAGTCCCCTCATCCAAGATGGAGACTTTTGAGATTCTTCTGCGAAGGCCACTCTTTCCAGGTCTTGAACTCGCCTCTTTACATTCTGCATTGTTTCCATGTTATATTCAATGAGCATAATGTGAATGCTGGAAGGCCCCACAGGTCTTATCTTACATCGATGTGGAAGGCAGAACACTGGAATCGTTCAGCCAGGCTCTAGAAGGGTAGATCCAGAAGAGTGACAGAGTCTAGTTTCTAACACGGGGTGCCTTAACCCACGTCACTGATAATGGATTCCTCATGACTCCACTACAAAACTTCTGCCTTGTTTGCTCTTCGTTCTAAACAAACATCCCCAGGTGGGAGTTCGGGAAGTCTTGAAATGCAAGGTTTGCTTGCTTAAATTGGAGAGTCTCGGATGTTCTCCTCCGAGCTCCATTTTATTAGCAACTGAGACCTTTGAATGACCAGCTTTCCTCTTCTTCTTCTCAATTGCTGGAGGATTCAGCTTTCTGAGCTGCCTTAGCATCAACACTGGGAATGTGGCTGTGTTCATTCCAGCTCTGTATTTTGAGGCAGGATCAAAGGGCTGCTTGCTTCCTAGCAAAACAACAAGACCTAATTATCCCTAAGGCAAGGAAACTTCCAAAACCATCCAAGACCAATTTGGGCAAAGCAGAATGTTTTTAAGAGCGGCACACAACTGATTAAATTCTGAAGCACAGAAACAACCCTCCAGGAGAGCTTTAAATCAGTATCTTGCACCAGCCAGTTGCTAAAGACCAGCTACCTCATAAGGGTGACACAAGTAGAAGGATGGCTTACATGGTTACAGAATGGGGGATGCTAGCAATGATGATTTGAAGCTTAGACACACACACACACACACACCCAAGAGGCCACATGCCAGGACATAATGGACAAGAAAGACTTTTGCAATGCCCAGAGTATTCCTCTTCAATTGCATTTGCCACCACAATCAATCCATGCTCTCTTCTTTCTGCCTCCAGCCCCACACTAAGCCAGGTGACACCAAAACACAAAATCAGAGACCTCCTCCCACTTCATACAAAAGAGCACATAAAATAATAAACTTCTTGTTAAATATACTGAACCAGTGACCTCTGGTCAGCACTGATGCTGCTACCTAGTTTGGGTAATGATACGTCTGCAAGAGAACAAGCGAGCTCAGAGACCACCAAGGACCCCTCGTTTCAGCCCTGAGCTGCAAATATTCTCACTAGCAGTGACCTCTGCTGGGGGGTGAGGGGGAATCAAGATGGCGGCTGCAGTTGGGCCATGGAAGCCCCAATACCCTGATATATCCATGTGTCAATAACACCTTACGAAAGGCTTAGATCAGAACTTAGCTTTTCTAACACCCATCACCTCAGATGTCCCTCCTTTGAACTATCAAGCAAGGTGATAGCTTGGGAGCTTTACTACACAGCTTCAATAACGTCCTAGGATTAAAGGGTGGTCCAAGATTCTTGGCATGATTGGACCCACGTGTTTGTCCCACCCGTGCCAGCAGAAGGGGCACGCTACGGATCCCGTCCATGAAAGAACTCTGGTTGGTGGTTCCAGGAGAAGAGCCTTCTGTGCAATGGCTCCCACACTCTGGAACGTCCTACCTCCTCAAGGTGGGATCTGACCTCACCCTTCTGGTCTTCTGAAGGGTTTGAAGACCTGGCTCTGCCAGCTGGCCTGCTGCCCCAATGGGGGCGCACCGTTCTGGAGATGCTTGACAGACTGAGACACCCACCCTGCACATCCTGCTCCCTTCCTCCCCATCTTTTTAATTGTGCTTTATTACTTTTCTTAGGAATATTTATTGTTCAGCATTCGCCCAGAGTCACCTGGAAGTGACAAATCACAGAAACAATTAAGTAACCAAGTGGTCAACTCCAAACAAATCAAAGAATGAAAGAAACAATTAAGTAACCAAGTGATCAACTCCAAACAAATCAAAGAATGAAAGAAACAATTAAGTAACCAAGTGGTCAACTCCAAACCACGAGGAACATGTTGCGCTAACCTAAATTTTTTTTTACCAGAATGCAGAAAACGGAAGCCTACTAACATTATCCAGTTGTGCTGGTTTTATTTTACCCCAACTCGTAAAATGCCATAGAAAACCCCAGTGAAGTGGGGAGAGCCTGTGATTTTCCAGTTTGCTCCATCAAAAAATTCTCAGCATTGGCCAAAGTTGGTTGATGCTCCTGGGATTTATTTGCCCCTCCGGATAGTAAGACTAATTCTGTCGAGAGAATGCAGGAAAGGAGCCAGGGGGCCTCGGAGGATCTCAGGTGAAGATGAACCAGCCGTGTGGAATGGGACAACTCAACAAATGCAAAAGTTATATTAATTTCAACAGACCCACAGCCAATAATAACGACATGAAGTCAATCCAGAAATACAAACGTTAACAATAATTTCAATGCAAACGTGGTCACCAATGAAAGTAACTGAATGAAACAATTAATCCAGCATTGAATTGTCCCGTGGCAATTTGGCTGTGGTGAGTTATCCTAGACTCCCCCAACAGTGTGATGCAGTTGCCAAAATAAAAAATGAAACATGCAGTACAGGAAGTCCTTGACCTACAGCCATAAGGGAGCCTGCCCACTACGGTCACAAGTGGCGATGGCCTTTAAGTGAGGCAGCCTCGCTTAATGACCCTCCACCCTCTGTTCTTACTGATGTGGCCGTTAAATGAACATGTGGGTCGTTAAGCAGAACATGGAGTACCTCCTGGGTGGGGGAGGCCCTGAGAGGCCCGCCGCCTGGCTGGGTCTGTAAAGGAGGCCGACAAGCGGCACAAAGCTTCCCTCTCCCACAAGGGCCCAGCCAGATTCGGGCCTAGCACCAGCCACGTTCCAAGCAGCTTCCAAAGAAGCCCCCGTGTTTGGAAACGCAGGGAGGAGGCTCAGCCATCCACCCACGGGTGACCTTTTGCAGAAGAAGGAAGCCAGGCTTGTGGGCTGGTCCCCTGCCCCAATCCGCTGCAGGCGCCTCCTGGCTCTTGCCGGGCTTTGGGGAAACGGGGGCGGTGCAGCAGCCACGATGTAGGAGACGATGGAGCTGAGGGAGGGGTCAAGTGCATCATCTGTTTGGAGTCTCTTCGTGCCCACAAGGGATCTAAGTCCAGCCCGCCTTGAATTCCACGGATTCTTACCTACCACTAATTTGCTTTGAGAATTACTAGCTTACGATTCTTGTGGAATAATCTTGTGCTCGTTTGAACAACAGTGCTTCCTGGTTTCTTGTGCTTGACATGTAACTTTGAAACATGATCACAGACAGATGTTTGTTTGGGGGAGGGTTTGGGGGGGTGTCTGTCATAACTTTGAACACTCCTTAGGTAAACAGTTCTATCTCAAAAACTACCTGCATTGAGATGAAGATAAATTCTTGGTTCTCCCTAGTCTGCTTTGACCAGAGCACACACACCTGATCTATTGTTTTCCATTCTGGACACCTCATTTTAAGGACACTGGCATCTGGATCATGTCCAGAAAAAAGGAATCCAGACAATTAAGGAAGGAAAAACATATACAGAATAAGTTGTTATAGGTCAGGAAAAGATTGTGGGGAACACGTGACAATTATCTTCAAGCATCTGATGAGACACCCTCCCACCCCCCGCCCATCCCCCAAAGCCCCAATTTTTGAATTTCTACTTCAAAAGCAGGTTTTTGCCAGGACAGCAGGAAAAAAATCCTAATGCTAACAACTGCCTCAGAAAATCTGATCGGCCTTTGCTGGAGATGTTGAAACTGAGGCTGGAAGGATGTTTCTGATGAGGTTCTACTAAGGCAGGGGTGTCAAACTCAAGGCCCAGGGGCCGGGGACCCAGCCTGCGGGGGGGTCCACAGATCTGGCCCACGGGGTGCCCTGGAAACAACGAAGGACCGGTCCACGGTGCTTCTGCCAGTGAGAACGGGCTTCCAAACTCCGCTTTTGGCTTCCACAGTCTCCTGCAACCCTCCGCCAGTGAAAACAGAACTTAGGAGGGCCGAGCTCGAGTTCGAACTCTGTTTCCACTGGCAGAGGTTTGCAGGAGGCCGTGGCAGTCAAAAACAGGGCCCGGGAGCCTGTTCTCGCCAGCAGAGCGCTGAGACTTCCACAGGCGCCTCTGACACAAGTGACAGCGAGCTGGCCACACCTACCATGGCCACGCCTACTCCACCCCCACCCCACCCCCCAAGGTCAAACACAACCCTGATGTGGCCCTCAATAAAATGGAGTTTGACATCGCTGTGCTGAGCTTGGAGTCAGGCTGGATTATCTGCAAGGACTCTTCCAACCCTTAGGCTTCATAATCTTACGATGGTCTGAAATAGTTACCCTAAGTGCTGCTTCCCTCCCATCAAGCCCAGTTTAGGAAAGGCTTGGAAACTGCTTCCTATCACAAGAGAAATACAACACGGAACAGCAAACCTGAGCATTAATATTAAACATGTTGAAAAACCCTATTCCCTTCCCTATGAATCATATTATGGTCAGCTCCATCCAGGCGAGAGCAGTCCTCATCACAAATCTTCCACCTTTTCCCCTTTCCTCACTTTTCCTGGTTCTGCCAACCTCTTGCCCTGCTCTCTGCTCATGTGCCTCAGTGACCCCTCTGTTATTCTGGAAGCTCTTTTAACTGGACCAAGATGGCAGCAAATGGCATCTTGGCTCCTTTTAGAGACCGAGAACGGAAGACTTCATAGAACAGACAATCATAGCTCTCTGAATTAGAAGAGCTGGGGGAAGGAAGGCTCTGCTGACGGGCAGGGCCAAACGGGGCATCTGCATTCAATTTCCTTACACCTTTTAAGTTCACAGCGGGACTAAGGGACCATCCGGAAGGACATTCCGGTCCAAGTCTGTAATTATCTAAAAACTGTACGTGGTCATTCTTTGCTGCCTTGCCATTTTCGACTCTTCCAACAGAAACGAAAGCCAAACAAGCGCATCAACATACGTCCATTTAGCAAAAGGGAGGGGGGTGGTGGAAACGAAGGAAAGAAGCCCAAAGCCACAATGGTATTCTGGAACAATCTAGACAGGGCAGGCCCAGGAGATAATAGGAGAGAAACCCCGCTGGCATGCAGAGTTCCAGCCAGAAGCATTCCACACGTCCTCCGTGGCTATAGAAAAAGCAGATGTGGCAGAAACCAAACAATTCCTTCTCCCAAATCAGTGAAAGGAGAGAAGGATAAGCAGGCGTGGATGTTGCCTGTCTTGTGAACAGGCCCTCCATGCCAAGGGCTGTACAAAGGCCGGGCCAGAAAGAATCTGTCTTGACACATCGCGAGAGGCCCTCCTCACGTCAGTCACCTGAGTCTCAATCCATCAGGCTGCATCCCCTTCAGCATTTGACAAATAACACAGATACGACGTTAGATAGAAAGAGAAGCCAGCAAGAAGCAAAAGTGGCCATCCTGCTCCGAGGATCCATTTACCTACCTACCTACACTATAGATTGAACTAGTTCCTGTTAAGGTAAAAGTAAAGGCTCCCTTCGCACATACGTGCTAGTCATTCCCGACTGTAGGGGGCGCTGCTCATCTCTGATTCTAAGCTGAAGAGCCATCACTGTCTAATGACGATTCCATGGTCATGTGGCCGGCATGACTAAACACCGAAGCGCACGAAGCGTTGTTGCCTTCCCATCAAGGTGGTCCCTATTTTTCTACTTGCATTTTTTACATGCTTTCGAATTACCACGTTGGCAGAAGCTGGGGCAAGTAACAGGAGCTCACTCCGTTATGTGGCGCTAGGGATTCGAACCGCTTTCTGATCGACAAGCTCAGCGTCTTAGCCACTGAGCCACCGTGTCCCTGTTACTGTTATGCTAAATGATAATGGTGTACCCAACTAAAAGGGGTCCCACAAATAATTATGTTAGCCCTTTGAGGTAGTCCAGACATGAAGCATAACTACAGTAGGAGTACTAACTCTTATCTTTATGTACTGGATGGATCTTGCGAGACTGGAAGGGTTTCTCCCTTTACTTCCTTTATTCTCTGGAAAACCAGGGAGGGTCCTTCTGAAAGACCCGTCTTGCCCCTCTTTCTGTGGATGGAGATAAAGGCAGTCCTTGACTTTACAACAGTTCATTTAGTGACCGTTCAAAGTTACAACTGCACTGAAAAAAATAGATGACTGTTTTTCACACTTGTGAACACCGCAACATCCACATAGTCACGTGATCAAAATTCAGACACTTGACAACTGACTCATATTTATGACGGTTGCAGTGTCCGGGGTCATGTGGTTACCTTTTGGGATCCTCTGACAAGCTAAGTCAATGGGGAAGCCCTATTCACTTAACAACCGTGTTAATAAATTAACAACTGCTGGGATTCATTTAACAACTGAGGCAGGAAAGGTTGCAATGTGGGGCAAAGCCCACTTAACAAATGTCTCAATTAGCAATAGAAATTTGGGGCTCAATTGTGGTCACAAGTCAAGGGCTACCCCTACTTTTTTTACACACTGATTGTCCAGGCTGTAGCTCTTCCACAAAAGACCTTTGATGTGGAAAGCTAGAGAAGAGGGATAACCTTTGGGGAATGGAGGGCAGGGACTGCTGTGGAGCTGAAAAGACACACCTGTCCCAGACAGGTTTGCACCTCTGCCACGGAGATGCCTTTAACAGGTGCCCCAAAGGAGGAACGAGCATTATATTATACATTATATCCAATGCCAGCTCCCATGCCAGTGACTCTGTGCAGCGCTGAAACCTCTGGGCCGGTTTTTCACTAAAACAGCTTGGTAGTTTAGCCCCTCCCAGACTAAAAAATGCCCTTCCGAGAGATGTCCAAATCAACAAGCCAAGGGAACGGCTAGATTCTCCCAAAGAGCCCCAAATGTGCCGCAGCTACAGTTGAAATGGGAGAGAGCTCAGGAGAAACACTATGAGGGCCATTGAAGCCATCACCAATGATGTGCGGAAGCATGCTCTGGCTTCAATCTCTGGATCAGAATCATCGGAAATGCTCCCAGCACTCAGCCCATGGACTCTTGGCTTCGTTTCCTGTCTCCCTTCAGGCTGTTTCCCGAGGCTTTAAGGTAGCCAATCCAGAACCCTTTTCCAGACTCAACGTTGGCTCCTACTCTTGGATGGGACATCTGCCCAGGCAAACGTTGCCCTTGTGCTCGGCCAGCAGCACGCTTGGCTCGCCCGCAGGGAGTGCCCAGAGAAATCAGGCAGCTTGAGGGATCTTTCCCCTTCCTTCCCCTTGTGCATCCAGCAAAGCAGCTGCTTTCAATTCAGAATTTTTCAAAAGAGGCACAGGTAACAAGGTGGCTCCACAGAGCATTTAACCAATTAAAACTGAGCAACGCGGTGTCTTTCCTCGTGGAAGGAGGTTCCCCCTGGGTGGAAATGGGGGTCGGGGAGGAGAAGGAAGGGGGGAAGGTGGGAAGAGAAAGAGGGTGACTATGAGAGGAGAGGGAAGATTCGTTCTCCGAGCTTGTGGGTTGGTTTCCAAACGTTTCGTTACCAGCCTAGGTAACATCTTCAGTGGAGTTGAGGGGACTGTGACCGCGGGACTCTCCATGGGAATCTGGGAGAGAAAGCTAACAGGGATGGAGAGGAAGACTGGGGGCTGGGAAGGGAGGGGCACTCACATGTGATAAAGTAATCCTGGTGTCTTTTGAATTCCAAGCCCATATAGTTGGGGCTGAACTCCTGGAATTTGATGGTAAAACGGATTTCCAGCTCAGGCCTGTTGCAGGTCACCAACACATTTGGGTCCATGATGGTGCTGCAGAACTCTGCTTGGTCCCGTTTCACTAGGTAGAGTTTATAATATTCATACGGTTTGAACGGCTCTCCTTTCGGACAGATTATGTCCAGCTTGTCCCCAATTTCTGGGTAAATCACCAGCCCTGTGCCGGACATGAACCTGCAAAAAAAAAATGGAAAGAAAAAAGAAATCAGAACAGAACGAGCTGTGCTTCATAAGATGACATACACCGTACTTGTCACATTTGGCAAAACACCTGTGCAAGGAGAGCATCAAAGCACGTGCTGTTTCAAAGTACTACACTTGTACTCCCAAGTGCTGCATTTTTATTTATTTGTTTGTTTGTACCCCGCCTTTATTAATTTTAAAAATAACTCAAGGTAGTGAACATATCCAACACAGCTTTTCTCTTCCTATTTCACCCCTCCCTACAGCACCACTGCAAGGTAGGCCGGGTTGAGAGAGAGAGAGAGCGACTGGCTCTCACCATCTCGCGTCGCCTTAATTTCAGTATGTTTGGAAAAAGGAACCTCAGCTGAGAATCGAGTCCCATTAAAGACTAGCTCTGGACAGATGCTCATCCCTCGGTTCTGTCCATCAACAAATCTTCAATGGAGGCTCCATATTAGCATCACCGCTTGGTTCTTTACCACCCAGGAATGACAATTTAGGATGTAATGCAAGCAGTTGTCCCCCTGCAGCAACCTGACCCTTCCTTCTCTGACCATCTTCACTAGCCTAGAGCCTGCTCTGGGTCTCCCTTTCTTTCTTAGCACAGGGGTCTCGAACCTTGGGAACTTTAAGACTTGTGGACTTCAACTCCCAGAATTCCTCAGCCAGCATGCGCTGGCTGAGGAATTCTAGGAGTTGAAGTCCACAAGTCTTAAAAGTTCCCAAGGTTTGAGGCCCTTGTCTTAGCAGGCTTGTCTGGTCCAGCCTGGAGCCTTCTTAAGTCTGATCTTCTGGCACAACACTGACCTGAGCCAGATGCTTTGGACCTGAAGCCAAAAGGATGAGTGAAACAGAGTTCCCTTCCCTCAGCAGCGGGCAGGGCTGGGGAAATGTTTATTTCATTCATGTTTATTTCCCCTGCATCCCAATCCTTGGCTCTTCATTCTCCACCCTGAGCGGCAGGGAGAGGAAGACAAGACTACAAAGCTCCAGTTGCTCCAGAGGGGATGAAAGCACCTGCCCTGATGCTAGAAACATCCTTGCAGAGGGAGATGCTGCCGAGGGAATTTTGCACTCCTTTGATTTTCAAGGGCTCCAACGCGGATTCACTTTCATTTTGGAGAGTTAAAGAAGGTGCATTATTTGAAAGATGCTGAAGTTGTCCAGCTAAGGGCCTGGAGAAGAGTCAAACAGGTTGAAAGGGGAATTCATTTTAAGAAGAGAACGGAGAAGGCTCTCGGCCCCTGGTAGGACTTAAATTGCAGGGGGAGAGAAACACAGCTCCCCCTTATGATGCAGGGTGTTTAACCGGGTGACGGGACCGTCATGAAAAGAGAAGAAGGGGAGAGCTGGCAACCTGGCAAAAAGCAGCAGGGGAGTCGGGGATGACTTTCACCCACATAAGGCAATCAGAGGATCACCAATGCGACTGTAGTGGCAAGGAAGAGTGGACGCACGGGTGGAGGTGAAGGGCGCATAATTGGGCACTGACCAGGCGAATGCTGCACAGTCACTCCTGTCCAGGATAGGATGTCCGTCTGGGAAACTTCTGTCTCTGGTGGGGGTGCCTGGGCATCTTGGTGCCCGGCTGTTCTGGACAAGCCTCTCCCGCTTGCCCTTGATTAGAAGGCACAAGGGGGCAGTTCAGGGCTGCTTTCCCCAAGACAACGAAGGGAGTCAGCTGTTTCTCTTCCCTCAGGAGTTATTCCAAACCAACTGCCTTCCTTCTCGCTGCACTGAATGCCAAACTGTTTTGTCGTTTCGCAAAGTGTAAGAATGGGCTTTTCTGAGCCTCATTCTGGCCCCACCTCTTGGAGGTTCACTTTTGAACGTGGCTGGTGGCCTGTTGAACCCAAAGCTGAAGGCCAAAACAACCCCTGCAAGGTCTCCCCTCCCTCCCAGCCGACTGCAGCTCACTCCAAGGTTTGCAAGCTGAGCTTCTGACCAGACAGAGCGAGGGAGGGAGAGAGGGGGTGCAGTTGGTGCTCCCCCCTCCCCGGGCTTCTCCGATGCGTCTCCCAGCTAAATTCCACCATGGGAGTCTGCCAAGAGCAGCCCGTTTCCCTGCCAAAGTGCCCTGCCTCCTTCCGTTTTTTTTTTTTTCACTTCAAGTGCATTTCTTTCTTTCTTTGTCTGTTTGTGTTTCTCCAGCTAGAATACCTACAAAAGTAGAACGTAGCACTTATTTTGCCCCAGAACATGAATGTTTAATTTGAAAATTCCACTTCATTCTAATTTTCCCCTGAGAAAGTTTGTTTTCCTTCTAGAAGTTATATACGAATAAACAGAGACTAAAAATCGTGATCTTGAAATCCTAGTGAGGTCTCTTAATGGCCTCCGAAGAGAGAAACAGCCTGATGCGTCAACACAAACTACTGCACGCCCGATGCCCCACCAACCCGCCTCCTTTACCCCCACAACTCCCATCGATTGCCTTGTCCTGAAAACAGGGGGCTGCCCAAATCCTAAGTAGAACCAGGAGCGAAGAAACCCTCGGGTGGGGGGCCAAGAGCTTCAGTTGATACAACACGAGACCACACGGCTGCTAACCACTAACACATTTGGATGGCCCAACATCTGTGGTGCCAGATCTGCGCTGGGTACCAACTCTTCCTGGCTCCTCTCAGGCTCGAAGCATCCATGGCTGCTAACTGGGAAGGCCTTTCGGAAGGGCAGGGAAGCTCCTCTTGGCCCCAACTCTGCAAAGCAGGGGTGGGGAACTGCGGCCCTTTTGCAATCCGTGAACTTCAATTCCCAGAATTCCTGAGCCAGCCGTGCTCTACAGCAGGGGTCCCCAACCTGAGGGCCACAGGCCACAGCCCACTACTGGGCCCCAGGCATCATCACACATGCTCGCAGTTGAGATCACGTGAGCATCATGGTGGGTGCTTGCAGCCCCCCTCACTTGAGTGCTGTCATGGGCGCTCGCAATCCCACCTGCACAAACCTCATCGCAGGTGCTTGCAGCCCCAGGTGTGCAAGTGTCGTAGCGGGTGCTTGCAGCCCCACTTGCACAAACATCACAGGCACTTGTGCACGCACATACACACGCACGTACACTTGCCCCTCCCACAAAATCATTCCCTTTTTCCCCTCTCCCCAGGGAACCGCCAACCCAGAAAGTTTGGGGAACTCTGCTCTGGAGAGTTTAAGAAAAGAGTTGGTGGGGGTGTCTATTTAGAAGGGCTTGTTTTAAACAAGGCTGTGTGTCTGTGTGCATGCGCATGCATGTGCCCACGCACCTTTCTGTCAGTCTTGATTCCTGACAACTGCCGGGACCAGTGCCTGCAATTTTCTTGGCGGCATTTTTCAGAAGGGGCTTTTCTCGGCTGAGAGAAGTGACCGGCCCAAGGTCATCCTGCTGGCTTCATGCCTAGGGAGGGATTTGATCGATCGATGGCTGGTTGCAGGGGGTACCACCAATCAGGCCCCAACATTTTATTAATTTTAGTATTTTAAGAGAAAATAGGACTGTACTTAGGAGTAAGGAAGCGTTTGGAAGAAAATGGCAACCAATTTGAGCATTGAATGCAATTCGTATCTTTATGTTCTCTAGGGGGCCTGACTTTTGGTGCACCCTGAACGTATGAATGCATGAACATGGAAGCGGAGGAGATGGAAAGTCAGGGGAGAACACTGAAATGCGTAAGCAGGTAAATGAGACAGGTGTGCATTTGTGTGTGGGAGAGAAAGAGAGAGAGAGAGTTAATGACATCTTCCGAGGCCTGGGTGGGGAGCTCCAGTATTCTGCATAGTTACTTGCCGCTCCCCAAGATGGCATAAATCATGCACATGACAAGAATAAAAAGAGCAGCAGGAGAATAAACTCCGCAGAACCAGGTAAATTCTGAAAGCTCTCAATTAGTCAGAATTAACCTTTCTTAGTTAGAGCAGACCCTAGAATTTGAGGGCATCGCGCCAGAATCGCTTCTACTTTCTCTTGCTCTGCCACAGAAATGGGCCACATGGGTGAATCTCAGCTCGCGCTTCATCGAAGGTGGACAATGGCGAGGAATACTGGCTGGCCGGCCGGGGTTAGGGTCGGCCGTCTGCCCCCGCTCGCTTCTAGAACTACGGACGGCGCAGGGGCCGGGCAAGGCAGAAGGGCACCAAGGCCTCATCCTGATTTCACCTCCATCCAGATGAGGGAGGCCCTGATGCTCGACTAAAACAAGAGCTTATGGCTGCTTCATAGGAGTCGACACCCGCACACACACACACAATGCGCTAACTTCCTCCTTCAGTGGGCACAATCCACTGGGAAAGGCAATCCACTGAGAACCAACCCTGAATTGTACCCAGGCCCCTGCCAGTCTTGAAAACAGAGATGATCAGAGTAACTCTCCACACACACCCCACTGTCCTCCCCACAGCTTCCCTCCTCCTCCTCCGAGGACCCACTTGCTGCCAGTCCACCCTTCGGAGGAGCACAACCCCGCTGGGAGAGATGCTGGCCCACCTGCACCCCAAGCTACCCTCTCTTCTTCGGGCAAGGCCTGAGCCTGTGGCTCCCCTCCTCTCCAGGCCCAACTCCTAAGGTGGACACTGGGGAAGAGAGCCCTGTGGGATCCCCCACCCGCAGCTGCCCCGTCGCTTCAACCGTGGGATTACGCCATGTGGGAAGCAAGTGACAAGCGACAAACCCTGGGGGCTCAGAGGTTAGAATGCAGCCTTACAGACAAACTCTGCCCACAGCCAGGAGTTTGATCCTGATGTGGTTCGAATTTGACTCAGAACTTCCATCCTTCCGAGGTCGAGGAAAATGAGGACCCTGATTGTTGGGGGGCAATATGCAAATGATGCTTCTATATTGTAAACCGCCTAGAACGTGCTGTAAAGCTCTACAGGGCAGTATAAAAGCGTAAATGCTATGCCCCTGCTAAATGAAATAAATGCTGCCTCCCTGCCCTGGCCCTGGCCCTGGCCCTGGCCCTGGCCCCAGTAAGAGCCCAGGAAACTCCTCCCTGGGTGGGATCCCCTGTTCTCTATCCAGCCAGGATGCAGTAATGGACACAGGCCACCTCACCTGTCCTCTCAGGTCCAACCAGATCATGGACAAAGGTAAACTGAAGACAGATAATCCTCGCATACCAACTGCAACAGGGGTTGGCAACTCTGTTGCTAAGCAGCACAGTCATTAAGTGAGGTGCCCCAAGGCTCGGACTAGCGACTTCCGGCCAGGTCCCCCCCCCCCCCACACTGCTGGTCAAAAGCCAGCTGTGGCAATCACATGAGCATGGCATGACACGACCACTGCAAATGTGAGTCAGTTGGCAAGTGCCCAAATCGTGATCACCTAACTGGAACTGTTATGGCCACGAGTTCGAGAACAGGCCATCATAACTTTGAACAGTGGCTGAATGAGTGGCCAGTAAGCAAGGACTACTTGTACTAGATATAGTATTTACGTTCACTCAAGCTTTTAATTTTATTTAATTTTCTAAACCCCTTTGTGACTCTGTAAGTAAGTCAAGGCGGCAAACATACCTAATCCTTCTTCCTCCTCCAGTTTCCCCCACAACAACAGCCCTGTGAGGTGGGCTGGCCTGAGAGAGACAGACTGGACCAAAGTCACCCAGCTGGCTTTCATGCCTATGGCTTTTATTATTTATTTGATTCACTTATTTATTTGGTTTACTATTTTTCACTTCTTTTCTAGTCTCCTCACAAAGTTGCTTAGGTTGAAAAGGGATAGAATGACGCATATGTACGCAGAGGAGTGTGTTGTGTTGTGTTGTGTGTGTCTTTGTCCCTCTGTCTGGGACGCTGCCTTGGCCTGGCCTGAGAGCTGCAAAGCAGCCGCCCTGGAAGAGCCGAGCCAGAAGAGCCCCGGTGCCTGGTGCCAGCCTCCCTGCGTTTTTCACCCAAGGCTCCCTCTCCTCGGGTCTCCGGTGAAGAGGGACCATGCGCTGCTTTCTGAAAGGGTCCTCATAAGGAACACAAAAGAGGAAAATCGAGCTCCTGGGCAGCATCCGTAGACAAGAAAAAGCAGTTAGGGGATGCCGTAACTCCATTTCGTTGCACAAGACTTTGGTATGCTTTACACTGCTGTATTAAAATGGACAGGCAGGAAAAATTAGAGGATGAACAGTCCTCAGAAAAAGCCGCAAACCAGCCAGAATTTCTTCAGCTGAGCCTCACCTCCAATTCACGGCCACGACTGGCAGTTTCTTGACAGCGGGAGGAAGTGCTCCCCCCACTCCACGCCTGGCCCTGAAGGGCTCTCCAACGCTCTCTTTTCACACACCCCCCACGGCCTTGGATCTGCCCTCCCATGCCTGGCCAAGCCCAGCCAGACAAGATCCGCCGGGTGAGGCAATCAACGGAAGCCAACTTATGAATTAATTAACTCTGACATCACCGTGTCAATGGATGATCTCAGAACAGCGGTCCAGCTCTCCGACCCAGTCGGGAAACCCAGCAGGAGCGGAAAATCTTGGCCTGCTCCATGCTTTGTGCTGAAAGGAGGACTCTGCTCAGCAGCCCCTTGGAATCTTTGTAAGGCGGATCCTCTCCTGGCAACCCTGGGGAGGGAGATGCAAGTTGCTGTCCCCAGAGATGCTGCATCACAACTTCACTCTCCCAATCAGCACAGCTCCTGCTGCTCCCTATTTGCTCCCAACACACACACACACACACACACAAGCAACTAGGTAGGGCCAGGTCATCTGTATCAGGGGTCTCCAACCTTGGCAACTTATTGTGGATTTCTGAGAGAATTCTAGGAATTGGAAGTCTACAAGTCTTAAAGTTGCCAAGGTGGGAGACCTCTGATCTTTATCAACACCACTGTCTCAGGAGCAGCTACAAACACAGGTGGGCTGCACATAATTTAATAACTGGTTCTGCGAGTGTGCGCTTTGCGCATGCACGCACCTTCCACAGTTAAGCACAGCTTCCAAAATACAGCAATTTCAAGCTAAACTGCTTACCTTCTCAGGCAGCCCCAGTGAGTAGAACGCGCAAATCAGCTGAGCCAGAACTAAAGAGGTATAGGATATGATAGGGCGGGGGCGAGGTGGGGGTCGGAACTACCGGTTCGGTAGAACTGGTTTGAACTGGCAGCAGCACACCACTGGCTGCAAAGGAGCCCAACAACTAGAACGGCTGTGCGATAGAGAGAGAAGCAAGCTTGGCTCTTCCAGGGTCCCCATTTCCAGGGCCTCAACCTGAATAAGCCAGAAGAGATTTATGTCATTCCTGACCTCTGACTTCTTCTTACAAGATCCGTTCCAGTCGTCCCCCTTTTAAAAAGAGCAAGACCGCCATTGGAACAGCACCTGCAACACAAACACGGACCGTTGTGCATTGCCGGTCCCACATTCTGAAGCAAGGGACAGCTATGCTGCCAGGGTGCTAGCCTCAAAAATGAGGAGCGGACAATGGAACTGCTCAGCCACTTTAATCCAAATCTGTTCTCTCACTATCTAAAGTTTAAAATTTAGGTCAAAGGAAAATAAACAGGCACCCTGCCTCTAGCATGATCCTGTTGTCTGGACAGGAGAAAGCCCCCCCCCCTCCCCCCCCAACACAAAGAGTCCCACTGCACCCTCCAGGGAGCAATGAAACCATGGGTCAGCCCTCTGAGGAAGCCCGGAGAAGAAGCACCGACCAGGAGAAGCCATGCTCCTTTCTGGCCAGGTTGCAGCCACGGGATCTGGCAGGCAGGTCTGAAAGCCCTTTTCCCCGGGGTCCCTTCTGAGGGTCTCCCCTTTGGCCTCTGTGGGTGGAGGGACCTTTGGCAAGCTGGTTCTCTAGGCTGTGATTTCCCTGCTGTCCTTGTTCGGACCAAGTCCTAGACTTATGACAGTTCATTTAGTGACTGTTCGAAATTACAATGGCACTGCAAAAAGTGATTATGACCATTTTTCAGTTACAATCTTTGTACCGTCTCCGTGACCATGAGATCATAATTCAGACGCTTGGCAACTGACTCATGCTTATGACGGTTGCAGTGTCCCGGGGTCACCATGATCCCCTTTTGCGACCTTCTAACAAGCGAAGTCAACGGGGAAGCCAGATTCACTTAGCAACTTACTAACAACTTACTAGTTATTACTAATTTAACAACTTCTGTGATTCACTTAACAATTCTGGCAAAAAAAAAGTCGTAAAATGGGGCAAAACTCACTCAACAAATGTTTCACTGAACAACAGGAATGCTGGGCTCAATTATGGTCGTAAATCGAGGACCATCTGTATAAGAATAAAGTTTAAATTCTTTTCTGTTGCATTTTCCTTCCCCCTTTTTTGAGTGGGCTTCTCAATCTCCACCTGTCTTTTGTTTGCCTATTTGCTCTCCTGTTGTTGTTTTTACTGATTATGTGTGAAGTAATTCTCAGTTGCTGAGACAAAGAGGAAGGAGCAGAATTTTGCTATTCCATCACACCCTAAGCCTCCACACTGCAAGTGTAGTACAAATTCACTGAACAAAGCAGAGAAACACAATAACAGTGCCTTGGTGTCTTCTACTATTTCACTTGGAGCAGGACTGTAGCTAGCCCAAACGTATCGCAGGGTCAGTCAAAAGCAAGGTGTGTGTGTGTGTTTGGCTGGTTGTAACCCCCATCTGCTGAAGCACAGATGTGGGCAGGAAGAGCAAGTCAGCTATTTCATCATCGTACAGATTATTATAATATTTAACAAAAACACACACCTACAACAATCACTTTTGTCTCCTGCATGAAATGAACACACAAGGAGGTTGAGGCTGTTTTTGTGGGAGATGGTCCCACCAAGTGTGCAAACAGGCCACCCTCAATTTTTGTTGGAAGAACTGGCCTTTAATTCAATTTCAAATTTATTGGTCACATACACAGTCATACATGGTACGATATGCAGTGAAATGCTTACGCAACCACATTATCTCTCCATTAAATCTCCATTAACACGGCGATGCAGTTCTTCCCGATGAACCGTTTGTGAGTTCACTCACACCTGCATGCCGAAAGACCATTCTGAACTTTCCAGAGATTATACACATAGGAGGAAGGAGGTTTAGCAGGAGCCACATATCTACCAATTGAGTGATTACATGCTATGAAGTCATTTTGACTCCTAGCAACTGTATAGATTATCTCTGTGATTGCTTGTTTGTTTGTCTTTTGTTTCTTCTAGTCATCATTTACTCCAGGCAACTGCCCCGACAATTGCCTTCAGTTTCTTGCCAAGATTTCAAAACATGTTTTCCATCCTCTGTTTCCTAGGGCTGAGCGCGAGTGACTGGCTGAATAACATGTGAATAAAAAAGGAAAATAACGTCATGTATGAATGGAAGGATCTGACCTATGACAACCAGGTAGCAAAGTGGAGGAATGCAACAACAGGTAGGTCTAATTTAATGAAAAGTAGGGATGATATGATAGCAGTATCAGCCCCCAATATTTGAGGGGCTGCCCCAAAGAAGAGGGGGGAGTGTTTCAACCTATTCTCCAAAGCCCCTGAAGGCAGGACAAGAAGCAACAGATGGAAACTAATCAAGGAGAGAAGCAACCTGGAATTAAAGAGAAACTTCCTGACAGTGAGGACACTTAACCAGTGGAACAACTTGCCACCAGAAGTTGTGGGTGCTTCAACACTGAAGACTTTTAAGAAGGGACTAGATAGCCATTTGTCTGGAATGGTCTAGAGTTTCCTACTTGAGCAGAGGGCTGGACTAGAAGATCTCCAAGGTCCCTTCCAACTCTATTATTAACAGATCTTTTATTTGGGGGGGTGGGAAATCTCCAAGCATTCACACAATAAAAAGCAAAAGTAGTAAAAAGACTCATCTATAACAAAGCAAAGGAAGAGTCAACTGTTGGGTGACACGGATTTACAACACCTCTTGTAAATCTACCCTTGTAAGTCACACCTCTCTCTACAGCCAAAGAAGACTTGTTGTATTTAGATCATCCTGAACTGGGAATATTTCAATAAATAATGAAGTTGAAGTTGCAATACCCTCCCAAGTCTGCCACCTAAGAGGGCATTTTAAGCACACTGCATCGGGCAGCATCGGGTTGAAGACGAAGTTTCAACGGGCAGAAAGAGCAGCAGTATAGGGCTGCCGCAACACCCTGCTTTGTGACTGTGATAATGTGGAAAAATCAAATCAAGTATATATACTAGTTTGCATGCAGGTTAATAGTTCCAGTAGGAAATCCCACCATGTAAGTATTTGGAGGAAACCCCGGCCATAATGCTCCTTTAGGCCTGGAGATCAGTTAGATGAATTTGGACCGGTTCTGTCCCCTCAGCCCAAAATGGAAGTCAAAAAAGCATTTACGCCCTATCGGCTGCAATGGCCTCCTGAAACCCTCCACCAGTGAAAACGGAGCTGGGGAGGGCCACACACAACAGGCTAGGATTCCCGTGTCCATTAGCAGAAAGTCACCAAGGATCTAGACCAGGGGTGGGGAACCTTGGCTCCTTCATGACTCATGGACTTCAATTCCCAGAATTCCTGAGCCACCCATGCTGGATGAGGAATTCTGGGAGTTGAAGTCCACGAGTCATGAAAGAGCCAAGGTTCCCCACCCCTGGTCTAGACCCTCCCAGCAAGTTGATCAGATACTTTTGGGTGGGAAGAGTTTGCCCGGTTTCTAGGGATGCCTGAAAGCTCTCCACTATCTGTAGCTGACCAGCAGGAAGGGTTCTCCTCCTGGTCAGCTGCCCTCTTTCTGGCCATGGAGCACCCCAGGCCTCCTCCTGAGACCTTACAGGACGGTATTTCTACAACTGAACAACTTTGCCTAGAACTGAGCAGGACTGTTATTGGAATCTAATTGCAATACTGTCTCCACGCTTACTGGTCAAATTCATTCCTGGCAGACGAAATATTAGTGTAGACAGAGCACACGATAAGCATTCTCACTGCGCCATAGTTATTTTTACATCGCAAATACTCCACAAACGACAGCCAACGTATTTACTCGTGGAGGGAAGGCACTTCTCTTGGCTCACTCCCAGAAAGGTGGGACTCTAGACCTGGCAGTAGAGATGCAGTTCCCAGGGAAGCAGGTCTCCCTTATATGCCTAGGTAATATTTAGATGGATCAAGGGATAACGCTAATGAGCCTGCAAGGAATGAAACCGGTTCCTGCTCAGTTACAGGGCCAATTCTGGCCACATCCTCAACTGAAAAAAGGTGTTAACTTCCCTTATGTAAGCCTCAGCCCACAATCGCCCAGTGGGCGACCTCTAAAGACCCGTCCCATCTATCAGCATAACAGGGTGAGGGTTTGCTGCAAAGGAGAAGCCTCATGGAAAGAATCCAAGTAATGTGTGGAAAAGTCCTTCTCCACACCAGGGGAGCCCTCGCACCCCCCGGCTCCCAGCCTTGACCCACAACAGCTGCCTCTCTGCTACAAAGGTGAAGAAGCCAATGCACTAGGGCAGGGGTGGGCAATTACGGCTCCTTCATGAAGGAGCCGTAACTGCCCACTCCTGGACTAGGGCAACCATATAGCTAAAAACACCAACACGAAGCAGAGTTTCACCCCCAACCCCCCCCCCCCCCAAGGAATGAGCCCAGATTCCCTCAATCCTCACCTGTGAAGGCTGTCTGGAAAGAGCTGCACTCCAATGGCATACCTCATTTTATCCATTTACTTATTTCAAACATTTATATAGCCACCCAGCTTGTGCCAAACTCCAGGCGGCTCACAACCGAGAGATAAAAGAAGATACGTTTACCATTAAACCATATTAAAATGTAATGTGTCCACAGCAAAGGCCAAACAGCGACCAAATCTAGGGCCCTTTCACCAATTCAGGGAGGCTGTCTCTGGCACTGGAGACATGGCCAAACTCCAACCTTCAGCCCCCTTGCCATGGCCAGGCATCTAAGGATGCGGAGAAGTGTAGCTCTGGAGTAGCACTGACTGTTCTTAGCCATGAAGCTGAGCCACCAAGTTGCAAGTCGCCTTGCTTTGACTCACTCACCACTTGAACTGCGGCTGCAGATGGAGCCTATTGGCAGCACATCAAGTGGCACCGAGGCAGGAGCGAGGGGGGCGACATGTGCCAAACTGTACCTCCTAAGCACCGCGCAGACTCCTAGAGAACCAAGGAACAAGCAGAATCTCCCTTCTTTTTCTTGCCACAAAAGAAACCATAGTACAAGGTGCTCTTTGGTGTTCTTGATGTAGGGTTGACATTAGAGAGCTCTTTCTGAGCCCTCCCTACTCCCCAAAGGCCGGCCCACTCCAGAGCATGCCTTCCCCACAACAGGGAACAATATCCCAGGGAAATATGAAATATAAATAAACAAAGAACCACTTTTGCTCTAAGGAGGGAAAAGAAAAAAAGCATTCAGACAGCCCTTAGGGACAGATCGGAAAGCGCTTCCGCTCCCTAAAAGCCAACACAGAGACACTAAGGAGAAGTTTCTTCCCTCAGGCAATACGGACCCTCAACCATAAACCATAACAAACCAGGACTAAACAGAATTCCCATAAACTACCTCACTCCTAACTTATTAGCCTATCCTGTCTAGACTATTCTCTTGCTCTACTATTATGGTCATGAACAGTCACATATGCATGTCACTGCACTTCGTACCATGTATGACTGTATGTGACAAATAAAATTTAATTTGATTTGATTTGATTTGATATCGAGCAGGGCATTCTCTAAAGCAGGAGACTAGATCTGGCCCATGGAGTGTTTAGATTGGGCCCCTGGAAACAGCAAAGGACCGGCCAATGATGCTTCTGCCAATGAAAATAGGCTCCTGAGCTCTGTTTTCAGCTGCCATGGCACGCAGCCCTCCCAAGCTCTGTTTTTGCTGGCAGAGGGTTGCAGGAGGCCATGGCAGCTGAAAATGGAGCTCGGAAGCCCGTTTTCACTGGCAGAGCGCTCAGGCTACCATAGGTACCATAGAAATACACATTTCACTGCATTTCACACCATATATGACTGTGCGTGTGATGAATAAAATTTGATTTGATTTGATTTGGTGTCCCCAACATGCATGACATTTAGCTGGCCCGGCCCTCCAAGGTCAAACACAACCGTAATATGGCACTCAATAAAATCGAGTTTGACATCCCTGCTCTAGAGCAGATCGACCAGAACTGCCCAAGAACCACCCAGAATCCTTGAACTCAGAAAAGGCAGGGAGACCCGGAGAGGCAGCAGCCGGAGTGGCTTCCCCAGCCTGGAAAGTCTGTGGAGCTTCTGCTGCTGCTAAGGGTGAGGCTGAGTTCTGGAGAGTCCATATTGGAACTTCGTCCAGCCCCACGGCAGCCCCTCTCTTCCGACCCACTCTCTGCTCTTCCCAATAGCCACCACTACCGCCACCCCCTTACCCTCCCAAGAGATACAAGGGAGGGAGGACCCCAGGCTCTCCCTGGGAGTGGACAGGGCCCCCCTCTAGGCTCAGACTCCAGGCCCCAATGAGAAGTTCAGCCTAGACAAGGAGACTTCAGTTGCCTCCTCCTCCTCCGCCTCCTCCTCCTCCTCTGTCCACTCCTTGTGCCCCTTAGGCTTTCCCAGAAAGCATTCTGAATTGCAAGAGGTCTGCTCAGGCCCCCAGAGACAAAGGACCGAGACAGATTTACACAAGGCGCTAATGCAGCATCCAAGGTTGCCTTGGTAACCACAGACGTTGGGAATCTGGGCTTAACTCGGCAGCCCTGCCTCTCCTGATTCCCCCCTCCCCGAAAGTAATGGCTGACCCTTTCCTCCTCCCTTCAAGCAACAGGGCTGCTGCCTTCTTCACTGCACCCCGCCTTGTACCCCCAAATCAGCTGGGCAAAAAAGGGGGGAAAGAGAGCCAAGCCTTTTTCACTGAACACCGTTTGTGGCTTTCCACATTTCTCCAGAACAGAAAGTTGACGCAGTCAGCCCCACACCGCCACCCAAAGCCAGACCACACGGATCACTGCTGCTGCTGTGGATGGAGAGCCCACGGACGTACAGTCCCATAACTTTTGCTGCAGAAGACCCTTCGCAAACTGATGTTCTGAGTTACGTGGACATGCTGCCAAAGCAACAGGCCCAGGACTGGCCAGGCCTCGCCGAGAGAAGCTGTGGCCTTGCTCCTCCGATGGCCCAAGAGGAGCTCAGTGGATGCCACTGTCCTCCGCACAGTCACCCTCACCTCAGCACAACAGCTGTCCTCCTGCAGACGGCCGGGAAGGCTTCGCCCAAGAAAGCCTCGAGAGGACAGCGGGGTTCAGGCAATCCTCGTCACGGACAGCCATGCTTAGGACGGCAGAACTTTCCCCTCATCCAGCCCAACATGCGCCATTCGTCTCCTTTCCATGAAACTGGTGATGAGGTTGAATCCCAACAGTTAGAAGCGATGTGGGTGGGTGAGTGTGAGAGAGAGGCGGGGGGGGGGGGGAGAGAGGAAGAATGGATCGTATTCTGCTTTCTCCTGTGCAATGCTAGCAAAAAAAGGAGCCGAATTCTTGAACAAAAGGCAGAGCCCCTCTGGAGGTCTCCCCCTGCCGCTGCCCTCCCCTTAAGGCACTGCTCTCACCAGCAGAACTGGAAGCGAAAGGTTGAGATTCCCCTCCCCCCACCAGGTGTAGCTTAACCTTGGCTTTCTGTTAGGCTACAGCAGGGGTGGGTGGGCAATTATGGCTCCTTCATGACTCGTGGACTTCAACTCCCAGAATTCCTGAGCCAGCATGGAGGCAAGACAACCAGCATGGCTGACTCAGGAATTCTGGGAGTTGAAGTCCACAAGTTATGAAGGAGCCATAATTGCCCACCTCTAAGCTACACCAACTCTGCACAAAAGAAATGAACGAAGATGATGACGCAGAGCTCTCCTGGCCCATGGAAAGAAAGAGGGGAAACCCAGGCACTCCAAAATGACAACTCAGAAATCCCTCAATATCCATGATGACAATGACTACTACTACTACGACGACACTGCCGCTGTCTGCTACTATGCCTACTACTACTACTACATTTGTATCAGAAGCACCCTTCTAGGTTGCAAGGTTTAACCAGCGACATCACCATTGCTCAGGGAATGCCAAAGGGGGGGCTCCTCTTGTGTCCCCAGTATTTTCCCACCCAAGTGGTACCTATTTATCTACTTGCATTTGCATGCTTTCGTTCTGGGACAAACTGAGGAGCACTCTCGGGTTCTGAACTGCTGAGTCATCAGCCTTCCCATGATCTTCTGACTCAGCGTTCCAGTCGCATGAATCACCGCAGCCCCAGTTTCCCTGTCTGAGAGAGCACAGCAAAAGCTAACTTGAAACCAAACGCTATTTCTGAAGCCATCATCAGGTGTCTGGTGCTCGAGATCCTGAGGAATGGGTGAACCCAGAGGGACTAGCTGGCAAAAAGAAGAAAGCCAAGGAAACGATGGAAGAAAGTCAAGGGAATTATCAGACCACTAGTGGGAGAAGATGGCAAGAAGCTGAAGGGCAGCAGGCGGAACAATGGAATTCCTTTTTTGCATCTCTCCTTACGCTAGGGGAATAAAAACAGTCCAGCCTATCTATCAAAAGCAGTACTGCACATGACAGATTAGCTATACAAGTCAAAATGGACAAGATGGTAAGACATGGTAAGACAACACCTGTCCGTTGTAGACAAATTGAAACCACCAGCACCAGAGGGATCACATCCTAGAATTCTGCCGGAGCTGGCAGCTGTGATCTCGGACCCACTGAACCTTGTCTTTCAAAGCTTCTTGAGCACCAGGGAAATTCCAGAGGGCTGGGAAGGAGCTGATGTGGTACCAATCTTCAAATGGGTGTGTGTGTGTGTGTGTGGAGAGAGGAAGGATCCAGGAATTCAATCAGCCTGACATCAAAACCTGGAAAAGATAATCAAGCAATGGATTTTCAAACAACTAAACACAAACAAAGCTATTACCAGAAGACAACGTGGGTTTGTCAACGCAGATCGTGCCAGACAAACCTTACTGCATTCTTTGTCAAAGTGACTTAAATTAGTTGGACCAGCAAAATGCTGTGGACATCGTATACTTGGATTTCAGTCAGGGATTTGACAAAGCAGACCATAACCTATTTCTTGGTAAGAAAGAAAAATGTGGGGTCGACAGATGGATTCGTAACTGGCTGGATCTTCCCTGGGTCTCTTCCCTGCTCCGCTTGGCACCAGAAATGTTATGCGCAGCAGTGTTCGCTCGATATCCAGCACTTTGGTTCCCCCTGCCATCAGCAAGTCTGCCAACCAGGCAGCCGGACCGTCAACTAGCAAACTTTCAGAGCTCTGCCTCAAAATTTCCCAGCCACTTCCGTGCCAGCAAAATGCAGCTGAAGATGCAACGCTCCTTTACGGTGAAAAAGAAGGCAGCAAGGACCCTCTCGGCCAACCTTTTACTACTCAACGCCAAGAAATATGGCCGTGGTGCATCTGCTTAACTAGCTCCTCATTAAGATCAGAGTACAACATCTGTAGATGAATATTCTAGAAATTTACCATTGTGTCAGCAGCCCGAGTGTTGTTTAGGAAAATGAATGAAGGCACACAAAGAAATACAAGGGCGGGTTTCCCACAATTGCATGCCAGCAGAGAGAGAAGCAGATGGGAATTCTTGAAACCAGGGTCTATTGCCAGGGAAGAGAAAAAAGGGGGTTACATGAAGAGAGGACTCCCCAAGGAAAAGCATGTACCAAAAAGAAGATGATCAGACATGCAGAGCTGCAACCAGGTTTGTCAGGAAATTGCCAGGAATGCGCGGGCGAGCACGGAGTTGGGGCAGCAGCACACTTCCTACATCAAAACGGGGTGGGGTGGGGGGTGGCAGCTGCTTGTGAGCTGAAATCGCGAGGGAGAAAAGGACGATGGCTGCTTCTCTATTCAGATTATGAAGGACGAAGAAAGGAAAAGCAGAACTGTGGCTAGATTGAAAATCACCATCTTCCCACAGCACTTTTGGGAAAACCAGAAAGAGGGTAGAACTGGCAAATGAAGGGCAAGCATAGAATCACAGAGTGGGAAGGGATCTAGGACAGGGTTCTCCAACCTTGGCCACTAAGACTTGTGGACTTTAACTCCCAGAATTCCTCAGCCAGCTTTGCTTTGCTGGCTGAGGAATTCTGGGAGCTGAAGTCCACAAGTCTTAAAGTGGCCAAGGTTGGAGAACCCTGATCTAGGAGGTGATCAAGTCCAATTTCTTCTATGCTGCAGGATTCACCCCAGACAGATGGTGATCCAGCCTCTCTTTGAAAACCTCCACAGAAGGGGAAACAACCCCACCACCCCCACCACCACCCAGGAACCGTTTCTGGATCTGTCACCCTGGAGGATTGCTCCGAGAGCCTCTTCTGTTTTCAGTGCCAAGTTCCACTTGAAAAATGAAAAATCTGGATAAAGAAAAATTATGGTTGGGAACATAAAAGAATATTTTTGCTTCACCAATCAATAAAATTGCAGCTGATTGTCACATATTCTTTCAAGTGGGATTAAGAAGGGCCCTTAATAGAAATAGGGGGAAAGATTGGGACAAGAAATCCTTCCGGTGGGGGAGTCCCATCTTCCCCAACGCCCAGGCAGCCTGTGTCCCCGGGGCTGATGGATGCTGGCTGCCTTTTCTTCCAAGCCTCCATGTCCCAGATAAAGAGGGGGAGGAAACCCAGAGCAACTGGGAGGGATAACCAAGCCCCAGACTTGCCAAATAATGAGAGGGTATATCTGATCAAATCCCACCCAGAAATCCTTGCACATTGTGCCCCAATCCATAGACGAAGCTGGGATCCTGAGCACGCATCTCTTGAAGAACGTAGATTTATTTGGGATTTGAAAGGGGGGGCAAGAAAGGGGATAAAAACTTGTTGAGGAGAAATGGCATAGAAGAAGCAGGAAGATCTCCCTGCTGCTATGAATGACAGAACTAAATCTAAGGCGCTTCAAGGCAGAGGAGCATTTGAGCAACTGGACGACCTGCATCCTGAGATGAACCAGGGAGGGCGAACAGAAGAGAAGTCACTGCACTGTTGGGCAAGTCAAGAAGGAGGAACATCCGTGGGGACAGTCCTCTGGAGCCTTGCAAAATCAGGCCAGTAGGTAGAAGGAACAGGCTGAAAAGGATGCGAACGAATCTCACGGCTTTCTTTAAATGCACTGAGAATAGAAGGAAGCGAATCAACGGGTATACCAGCGCTCAGTCGAAGACAAAAAAAAAAAATGCTAATGAGGAAAAAGTAAACCTATCATCTCAATTTTGTCTCAAGGAAGGGGAAAGTGGGCCAAGATAAAAGAGCAGGATGATGGGGCGACCCTTCCTTGCTGACAGGAGCTTGGTCAGCCAACTCTGAGTTGAGTTCACGTCTTCAGGGACAAGATGTGCTCCCAGAGAGACACCTGGCTGACCACCTGGAAAAAAGTAGGCATTAAGCAAAAAAAAACACATTCCTGGAAATAGGTGAAGATCCAGGAAATGACAGAGTAGTCAATCTGACATCAAATCATTTTCACAGGTATCTATGTCAGCCTGAAAATAATTATACCCAAGAACTAATCTCCCAGCGCTCTGATTAATGAGACTTATTAAAAAGTTCACAATTCTGCTGAGTACTCTATTTTGAAATTATAAACCTATATATAGGCAAATTAGAGCAGGACAGTTCCAGTTCTTTTTCTCATACTGCTTCAGTGCAAAATGTGTGTGTGTGTGTGT
>JAEANM010000546.1:0-34910 GCA_017656035.1 Myanophis thanlyinensis
AATTCCTGAGCCAGCATGGCTGGCTCAGGAATTCTGGGAGTTGAAGTCCACGAGTCATGAAGGAGCCATAATTGCCCGCCCCTGCCATAGGTCTACTACACAGTAGTTCCTACTAGAATATACTGGGTAGACAAATGACTACTGCAATTTGCTTGATACAGGACTGTTCAAATGGCAGGGGTTTGTGTGTTGATCCATATTACTCCTATTCAATTTTGCTGCAAGATGTTGTGCATTGACAATAAAGGATTGTATTGAATTTAGAAGAGTAACTCCTGTTCTTCAAGATCTGCCCTGGTTTTCAGTAGGCTTCTGGACCCAATTCAAGGTGTCAGTGATTACAGATAGTCCTCGACTTACAACAGTTCGTTTAGCGACCATTCAAAGTTGCAGCAGCATTGAAAAAAGGGACGTTTTTCACACTTATGATCTTCTCAGCATTCCCCATGACCGCATGATCAAGATTCAGAAGCTTGGCAACTGGTTCATATTTATGACCTTTTGCTGTATTCCAAAGTCATGTGATCCCCTTTTGTGACCTTCTGACAAGCAAAGTCAATGAGGAAGCCAGCATCCCTTAACAGTAACTGGGTAACTAACATATCGACTGCAGTGATTCATTTAATAACTGAGGCAAGAAAGGTTGTAAAATGGGTCATGAAATTCACTTAACAAATGTCTCATTTAAGAGCAAACGTTAGGCTCAATTGTCATAAGTTGAGAACTACCTGTACTTACTTGTAAAGCTCTTTCCCACTTATGGCCGTGGCCTTTTGCCTTGTGTAGAGGACGACTGCCTTCTTCACAGAGAGTCTTCCTGACTTACTGAATCCAATAGGGAAAGCAAGTTCAAGTTCACCCTGAAAGAAATGGGGACAGAGAGGGATAGGGGTCCGGGACACAAGGGATGACTTTCTCTATGCTTTCAGCATGGCTGGCTCAGGAATTCTGGGAGTTGAAATCCATGAGTCATGAAAGAGCCAAGGTTCCCTACCCCTGCTCTATAGCATAGTCCCTTGTCTCTGAACATCTCTCCCATCCCCTCTAAGATTAGAGGTTACCTACTTTGAAGATGATGAAAACACTTTTATAGAGCATTTAGACTCATTTTGATTTGTTTATAATTATTAGTAGTTTTCATTATTTATTGAACATATGAATGGATTTTATTATTTTATTGATGTTTAATCTCCTATGCTGTAAACCAGGTAGAAGTGGAAGAATTAGTGGCTATATATTTTGGTAAATAAACAAACTAAATAAATATAGGGACATAAACTAAATTAATATTTTAGTTTAAGTGCTAATCAACAAATCTGAATCATAGCAGCTAACTCTATTAGTGATAAGGAGATTAACCACCAAATCCGAGTGAGGTTGCTTATTAGTTGTGCATGACAAATTTTGCATTAGTTTTTGTTTATTTATAAATCAAATTTATAGGCTGCTCAACTCACAGCGACTCTTATGTGATTTGAAGAGCCCAGCAGTGACTACAAAATGCAGTTTATTTTGATAGGTTTCCAGTATTCCAGACCAATAACAGCCTATGGCAAATACAGAATCAGCATAACTATTTTTATCTAATAAATATTTATATCAGTTGGAAGGAATGTGATCATCTTTAGTGAGATGGCTGAATCTCATAAGCAGAGCAGTGGTTGTAACTCGTCATACCCAAGTCAGTATGAATGACATTATGGCTTGGTTTCAGCTTATTATTGGGGATGGGGTGGGGTGGGGACTTTAAATTCTCTACAAGTAAAGAGTTGAATCTAAGGCAGAATTTTTTTTCCACACATCACAACAATACTGACTTAACACCATGAAGAAAATCCTAATAATCTCTTAAGAACATCAGTGAAGCTATGAGATGGGATGGATAAAAGGTGACTCATATTCAGAAGCCTTCTGTTCTAAGGCTTGTATCCATAATCTATTTTTACAGAACTGAACCAGCAGCATGCCATCAGTATCTTTCCTGCTAGGAAAGTATTGCTGTCAAGAATCCATATCAGTAGGTATAATCACTGAAATGTACCAGACAGCATATCTCATCATTTCTATGCCAAGAGAATAAATAGAACCATAAACATAACCAAAGCATTATAGCTGTGACACCATCTCTGGTATGCATAATAAGCAGGTAATGTTCAGTGATCATATATGTTTACCTTGTTTGAAGCATCTCAAAATGCTTGGTATCTCTCTTCAATTTAGGGTGGTGGTTTTTTTTTTTACCTTTTCCATTAAGAATTACTGATAAATATCAACAAATGTGAAGTGTTGACGTGATGAAAGGAGTAAGATATCTGTAACACCATCAAACATCAATATTTGCCTATCCCAGGTCCTTGGGAAGGCCACAATAGATGGTCAAAAATGACAAATCCTTTCTGAACATTGGCTGACTGTGTGATGAAAAATGATACTGTCTTTCTGCTGACTCTTTACTGTCTGTGGAGCTGGGTTCATATGGGGGGGGGTGGCTGTTTTAAAAACGTGATCACCTATATTAGCTGAGGCATCAACAGGATGACTACATGTGATAGCTGCAGTAGCTTTTATTTTTCTCAACAGAGCAGTTCAACCTGTAGTTGATCAAAGATCACTAAAGAGCTTCTGTCATTTTGATGACATTGAAAAGGTGAAACCTTGTTTCACAGAGCTTTCATTTTAGATGCTGATGGATCTGGTGGAGGAAGGACACTGGACAAACTAAAGTCAAGTATTGACATAAAGTGCGCAGTTTTGGAAAATCACACTGCTAAATATCAGCAATTTTTTTTCAGCTTCATAGAGGGATGCTGCAATGCTAAGGCATGTATGGAGCTCTATATCTGATCCACTTTTTTGTGTTCAAAGCCTTCTGTAGTCTCCTGTTCCAAAGAATACAAGTGGTCCTTGACTTACAACAGCTCATTTAGTGACTGTTCAAAGTTACAATGGCACTGAAAAAACTGTCCTGTGACCATTTTTCACACTTATGACCATTTCGTAATTCCCATGGCCACGTCATCAACATTTGGATGCTTGGCAACTGGTTTATATTTATGATTGTTGCAGTGTTCCGAGATCATGTGATCCCTTTTTGCAACTTTTGACACAAAATCAATGAGAAAGCCAAGTTCACTTAACAGCCATGTTACTAACTTAACAACGGCAATGATTCACTTAACAACTATGGCAAAAAGTCGTAAAATTGGACAAAACTCACTTAACAAATGTCTCACTTAGCAACATAAATTTTGGGCTCAATTGTGGTTGTAAGTCAACAACCTCTACTGAGCAATATTCTAGCCATTGGTGCTTCTGAATACATTGCACAAAGACCACAAACTCCCTCCACACAGGATGTAATTCTGATTTTTCAGCACCCACTCTTAATGTCATTGCTACTACACCAGTTTCTAATTATTTTGCTTCTGTCACCCAACACAGATGCTCAACAAAGTGCCACCGTGCCCATTCCTGTGCCTGGCTCTGGCTCTGACCTGCTCCCCCACTTCCTGCTAGAACCTGAGGATGTTTATATTGTCAAAAACAAACCTGTGACTTTGACGTGCAAGGCCCTGCCGGCCACCCAAATTTACTTCAAATGCAATGGTGAATGGGTGCACCAAGGCGACCACATCATACAGCGCAGCAAGGATAAGAGCACCGGTGAGTGCTGAAAGGGCATTGAGACAGTCTATCACAGAGAAGGAAAGGAGTTAGGTGGGACATATAAACGTTGAGCTGAGTAACATAAGGAAATCTGTTGGGTATCAGCATATGTTAAATTTAGCAGCTTCTCTTGTTTTCTGCACATGTATTGCACTTCTGCAGAGTTGTGATGTGTCTCTAACTCTGTTTGGAGCCCCTGTAACCAATTAAATTTTCTTCCTAATTTTTTTTGCTGCTTGGTGTTTTGGCAGGCTTACCCCTCATGGAGGTACGGATAGATATCTCAAGGCAGCAAGTGGAGAAGATTTTTGGCTTGGAAGAATACTGGTGTCAGTGTGTGGCCTGGAGTTCCTCCGGCACCACCAAAAGCCAGAAGGCCTTTGTTCGCATTGCGTGTGAGTGATTTCCCTATCCGCAATCTTTCGCCTCAGTTCTCCTGGTGCTTTCCGTCCATTTGCCAGTGGGCTCTTTGGCTCCACTGAGGGACAGTCATGGCACAAGTGCTGTGGGTGCACTAAGGATCACAGGTGCTTGTCGGGGACCAGATGAGTCTGTGCCACTAAAGAAGCAGCCTGGTGTGATGGGGAGTCTGTATTATTGTCATTACACCACTCTGAGTTTCTTTTCTTTCTAGACTTGAGGAAGAATTTTGAGCAGGAGCCAGTGGCCAAAGAAGTCTCAATTGAGCAGGGAATTGTGCTGCCTTGCCGCCCTCCAGAGGGCATTCCTCCCGCTGAAGTGAGTACTGCACATGACACACTTATTTTTGGGCAACGTTATTGAAAGTCCAGTTGATACAACAAATCCCAAGCAGCTGGACAGGACCACCAGATAGGATGCCATACCTTTCCCCTTGCCCTTGGCAACTGCAGCTCCCACCAGTGACCTAGGCTGGCTTCTTGGTGTGCATCCCAGTTGCCTATTCCCTCTCTGCTGCTCGATAGACTGCAGCTTCTCTCTTCTTTAAGCTTTCTTGCACTGACTCTATCCCTCCCTTTGGTCGATGTTTGTACATGTTTCCTTCTGGAACACATTTCAGCTACTATATTTTAAGGCTTCTGACCCAAATGAAATCAGAACCACATGTGTCTCTTCTGTTTTCTCAAGGTGGAGTGGCTGCGCAATGAAGAACTTGTGGACCCAACATTGGACCCCAATTACTACATTACGCTGGAACATAGCCTGGTGGTGAAACAAGCTCGCTTAGCTGACACGGGCAACTATACCTGCGTGGCCAAGAACATAGTGGCTCGCCGTCGCAGCTCACCTGCCCCTGTCACTGTCTATGGTAGGACCTCTTCAGGGAATAGGGAGGGTGACCCTGAGAAAAAGGGGCACATGTTGTTTTATAACCCCTCCTGTGCATGAATTCCACCCTGCTCCAAGTTTTCTCCAGTTTGCAGATGAAGGGGGAAGATGGATGATAATAGGATGGGATGTTTTCAGCTATTTTCTTTTTCTGTTGGTTGGGGGTAACAGTACCCAAAATGTTGAGACCTTGCTTCTTGGATTATACTATACACAGTTGTTTTGGGGATGTGAAGAAGAGCTTTGGAAGGAAGGAATTCTACTGCAGATGAGGGTCATAGATGGTACCTTCTCAGACAAGGAGAAAGAAGGTTGAATTGTAAACATGACTAAGGAGCAAGTTGTGCTCTTGCAGAATACAACAGAGGGAAAGCAACACGACCCTTTCCCTGTTCCTCTTAAGTGTTTGCCCCTCTGCTTGTGACGCCTCCTTGCATATCCCCATGTTTTCTTGTGTATTCTTCCCAAATTGTCCATACACACAAATACACCAAGGAATCCTGAATTCTGGAGCCAGCAATTTTGTCCCCAAAAGGCTTGGCTGCCCCTCTAGGCCTGAAAAGCACTCTGCTCCCAATAGGGGTGGCAGCTCACTCTCCCGACCAGCTCTCCCAGGGCAGTCGTTGCAAGCTCTAGCTGATGCTGTCCCTTCCCCCCAGTGAATGGAGGCTGGTCGACGTGGACGGACTGGTCAGCCTGTAGCACCAGCTGTGGACGGGGCTGGCAGAAGCGGAGCCGGAGCTGCACCAACCCAGCGCCACTCAACGGGGGGGCCTTCTGTGAGGGCCAGAATGTGCAGAAAAGTTCCTGCGCCACCCTGTGCCCAGGTACTGCCCCTGCCACCCCGTGGGCCTGCTCCCATGGTTCAGTTTGCTGTGCTCCTTAGACTCCAAGCCCCTCCCCCAAACCCCTGCCCAGAACAGTGGAGAAACGCTTAAGAAGCCAACGTATGTGAAGCCTGTAATCATTTGAGCTGATCCACCCACTTCTGCTAATCTTCCTCACTCACAGTTCTAGACTTCTTCTCTGTTTCACCGCCATCCCCTGATGGGGGGTGCTCCCTGTTCACACAGTTCTGCTTATGCTATGCTACTTCAACCATACTTTCTCTCTCCCATTGCCCTATTTCAAAAATCCAGCTGCTTTGATTGTGAACATGGAAGGATGTTGAGAGTGCCTGTGTTCAGCTCTTGGAAGGAACAGCTCAAAAGCACTTGGCTCTTGCCTTGCTTTCCCTTCCCTCCCATTTGCTCTACCTGTCTGCTTCAACCCATCCGTGTGTCTGTGTTTGTCCTCTCCTATCTTGTAATTCTTCTGAGGCACGTCACAAATTTGAATAGAACTCTTTTTCCCACCCAACCCCCCAGTAGGGTAGCTTCGTTGGCTGCCCCAAGGTGTACAATCCTGGCCCTTTCTCTGCCAAGGAGACATAGCTCAAGAGCATTCTCATGGATTATGAGATTGTTAGAGCGATGCCTGCTGGGATGTGGTGGGGTAGGGTGGAACAAGGGGAAGATGTAGAATTTAGGGTAAGAAAATCATTGAGTTAGATTTTGGTTAGTAAGTATTTATACTGCTTCCTTCTAACCGGCAGTCCCTGGTGGTTGGTCAGCCTGGAGCTTGTGGTCAGTTTGTGGTGCTGACTGTACACATTGGCGTAGCCGTGAATGCTCTGATCCAGTGCCTCGCAATGGTGGGGATGAGTGCCAGGGGCCTGAACTGGAGACCCGCAACTGCACCAGTGAATTGTGTACGCATGGTGAGTTCCTGCTTTTTTCTTCTTTGGGAATGGCTGTTACTAGAGATGTAAAGGATGTGGTGAGCAGGGTAGCAATTTGCATAGTGCCAAGAAAAAAAAATGCATAATCAGGGAGGGGACATAAGACCACATAACGCTTGCCTATACTAATTTATATGTATGCTTACATATTTAGTAATTATTACAGTTTAAACACATAAAATGCAGCTTGTCATACCTGGGTGGACTGTGATCAGATTATTTTTATGCCAACTTTCCAAATGCTTTTGACTAATGGGCAATTAATAGACCATCAAATTGTTGATGGGAAATTTCAAGGACCCAGATTCCTCTTCTTTAAAAACAGGCAGCACAACCTCAAAGTCAGACCAGCAGATGCCTTCAAACAGAACGCTGCCCTCTTGGATAGAGGCAGGGTTTCGAAGGTTGAAAAACCCCTTCAGGAAGCAGAAGGCTGACTGGGGTCTCCCGCTGAGGTTTGGTCTGAGTGGCTGGACATTCAGATGGAGATATCAGGGCAGCCAAGCCTATCAGTTCTAGTCTGCCTACCCACTCACGCAGGAAGAAACAGCTCATTGTCTTGTGCAGACGATTCTCTGCTGCCTTAGTTTAGCATGAGCGTGTGGCCATAAGCAATAAAGTACCGTAAGTACCCACCTTCGTTGTGGCCACCCCTGCCACACCAGCACATCTCCCTCTTCCCTCATTCCCTTTCTTCAGTCCCAAGACGACAGTCCAGAATTGCCTCCCAAAAGATGAGCTCCTTATTTGAAGTCTGGTGTGTCACCCTAGAGAATAGCCAGTTGGACTGCAGGAGGGAGAGCTCTGTGCGGGCACAAGGGAGAGGAAGAGTGACTGACAGACCCCATCCTGGCTCATTAACTAACTAGCTTGCTTGGTCTCCTAGGGCTTTTCTCTTCCTTTTATGTCAAATTAACGTTTTCACAGTTGAAGTGAAAGCAGTGTTCATCTTCCCTCCTGGGGTATCTCATCCTGAATGTTTTACCTAGCTGGTAGTAGGGATGGGGGCAGAATTTAGAAGGACAGCAGGGCAAAAATCTAAATCACCTAAATTCCTTCCCTTCCCCTTCCCGTCCCCTTCCTTCCTTCTTCCCTCTCCCTCCCCATACATTGCGTCTTAAACTACTATAAACTGATATTTGAATGTCTGTTTGTTTCTAAAAGACAAAAATGTTGCTTTTTTGTATAGTATATCCTCCTGCTCACCACGTCCAAATAGTCCCTATTTTCTAGTCTTTTGTTTGTCTGCCTCAGTGGATGCTTCAAAGGACAGTCTGCGCTCACATTCTCTTGTGTAGTTAACATTTGTTCAAGTTCATGGCCAAACAAAAGAGGGCATGGGGAAGAGCAAGGAGCAAATAATCCATTCTCCCAAAGAAAGACTTACTGCTTTTACTCAGAAATTACTACATGGAAGTGGATGTCGTGTCTCTAAACCCAATTTCACTTACCTTTCACTTAATGGCATTCTTTGCTGTGGTCCCTGTTATAAAGAATGATACCCTGCTTGAGATATGGTATGGCGTATCTCTACCAACAACTGAATATAATTGACTTGCCTGGATGATGTTTGATAATCAGCATGATTAAGTATACCTGGTTCAAGTAATAGTATTTTAAGCATCATAAATATTAACTATTAATTATTAATAGGAAGATTAAATTGCGTTTTGTGGCTACCTAGGACTGTGTGGTTCTGTGAAGTGGTTGTGATTATAGCTGAAATGACTGAGGCTTTTCTTTGAGGTATAGACAATCTCAGTTTTTGGTGAACAGGTATATATGATGGATCACTGGTGACATGATGAGAATTGCCAGGTTTATGGTTACAGAAGAAGGGAGATTGACAAATTGCTGCTCATTCCCACTTCGAGTCTGTGACCTCCTATCTGGACCTCAGGAATAGGATTGCTGATTAAGATTGGCTTGGGGATAAACACCAAGTCTACTTGCAATAAGACCTTGTTCATCCACAACTTGGTAGTTGATGAGCAGACAGACCTGGTTCAATGAAGAGAGAATTATGACCCACATGGATAAACTTTTCCACCTTTCACCAATCTAGACTCCAAGCCAATGCTGATCCTTAAAGACATCTTGTTTGTGACCAAGGATTCTACTTCAGAGGTGGTCATGTGTGAATATTTATGTGTTAAATTGGGACAGAAGAACAAGTCAGGGATCTTGCTCGTGTAAAGGTCACCTTGCCACCTGACAATATCCTTGAACCAAGCTGCTCAACCTTCTCATGGAATCTCCCTGCCTATTATGTGATTTTAATTTCAAGGCTCTTGGGTCTGTGTCAGGCGAAGCTTAGGTGTGCATGGAGACCTTGTGTTTGCCCAAAGAAGTCTCAAGCTTGACATGTATAAACAGCCACATGTTGAATCTTGCTTTTGTCTTGACGCAGTGATGCAGTGATCTGAATACAGCGCTTGCCTCTCTAAGCCTTTTACCATCTCAGACACCGCTGTCTGGGTCTATGTTGGGTGAATAGACTGATTGTCTTAGATCTGGAGTAGTTTCAGACACAGGAGTTTTCCCTGTGACCTTGCAGACAGTTCCACTGAGTATGCAGTTAGCCACCGGGTATCATGAGGAGAACTAGGCTCTTGTTGTGATTGCTTCTGAGCAGGCTTTCTTTGTTTGCTGATCCTGAATAGCAGGGAGCTCTGAGAAATGAAGTGGCAGAAGTACACATGAAGCACCCAGTGGAGGAAGATGAAAAGTGATTTTTACTGAGCACAGGTAGAAGCTCAAGTTGCAGTCTTACTGTGGCAGAAACAGAGGTGAATTGTTACAATTTCTCCTGCCTTAGGCTGTTAATCAATGGCTTCATCTAGGGCGAACAACCCCTTTTGGGAGGGTATGGTGCTGGCCATTGTGATCAATTTACACAGTACAGCACTTTTTCCATAAACTTTCCATAAATTTGCTGAAGTCTTGATTTTTCATGGGCAAAATTGGACGGACTGATTGGAACAATATCTTACCATATTTAATTAGGTCTCAGGTGACTAGCTTATCTGTGGCGTATGGGAGAATTTGTCGTGTTGGTTGCAAAATGTGCTTCTTTTTGGGTTGGGACAGGCCTGAAAAAAGCTGTGGTTTGCCACCTCCTTAAGAGGTTCTCTCTGGGTCCATCAATACTTGACAACTATTCTCCTGTTTCTAACTTTCGTGTACAAGTACGGAGCATTTTAGAGGAAGTGTTTACCTGCACCTTTTTCGCTCAGGTTTCAACTCTGGGTAGGAATGGAGGTGGTAAATTGCTTATGTGGATGATCTTGTAATGGACCGTGAGAGTAACTGAGAAAAGAGAGGAGGAGCTCACAGGCTAGACAATTAACTGAGAAACTAAATCTGAGTCCCAAATGGGATTGGGGAAAAAAAAGCATATTCAAAGGGATCTTCTGTAGTTCTATAGAAATTAAGGCGGTGGAGGGGGAAGGGCTTTTTAGACTTTCAAGATTCTCTTACTGTAATCTTACAATAAAGGTAGTGTCATAGTCGTGGTTTTCCTGTCTAGACTACCTTGAGGGGCTGTCAGATCTTCAGCAGGATCTAAATGGAGGTTATGCATCTCTCCTGGTCCCATTGGACCTTTCAGTAACTCATATTGATGTCCTGGACAACCTAAGGTAGAAGGCGTTGGTGTGTATATTGTGGTTCTGTTCTTTCCTTAATACACAATCTCTTTCTGTGAGAATAAGAACCTGCATACACATTATTTTAATAGTACCACAAAAGCTTTTCAGCTGGAACAGTTGGGGTAGAGGAGGGAAGTAGGAGCCTTCCCTGCTTCACGTCCCAATCCAGCATTCTGTTCGAGAGAGACACAGATTCCTGACTAACATTGGTTACTATTATAAATCAGCCACTAGTGCCCTTCAGATATGGTAGGTTTCACGGTCAACATTCCCCCAAACAAGGTAAGTTTGAAACGCAGCACATCTGGAAAGAACCATGTTAGGAGAGGCTATATAATTAAACAGGATGATGTGTTAAATACCAGTATGCTGATAATACATTTCTTAGGTGAATCTCTCCCCCACCCCGCCTTCTGTGTTGATAGCATTATTTTAGCTATTATGAAAACTGACCATTACAAATATTCCTAAAATATACTCCTTGTTTTGCAGCTTCCATTTGAATTTCTCCAAGAGCCTTCCTGAAAATGTGGTCGTGCCTTTTTAAGTTGAAAACTGAAATTAAGATTCTGGGTCCTGAAGTTCTCTTATTCTTTTACCTTTCTCTCTCCAAAATGCTCTCTGTATAAGAACAGACCTGTAGCTGCAAGGAAGTGGTCAACCAGGAATTTCTTCTGAAAAACAGAGTATAGGCGCAAGACCCTTGGTGGGTCATACATGATCAGCCCAGTGAGAAACAATGCACTCCAGTCCAGATCTCTTCCCTACAAATCCCATTCCCTCGCAGACTTCATGGATAACAGATTTTGCACATCATGTCAATGAATCTTAGGTTCATTCTTCCAATTATTTCCTACTGCATACTAGGGCTTGGCATTGGATTCAGTGTGCATCTCTCTTCTCCTTTCTAGAAACTGGTGGCTCTGAGGATGTGGCTCTGTATGTTGGCTTGATTGCTGTAGCTGTGTGCTTGGTATTGCTGCTTCTAGTAGTAACCCTTGTCTACTGCCGGAAGAAGGAAGGGCTGGATTCAGATGTAGCTGACTCTTCTATTCTCACTGCTGGCTTCCAACCAGTTGGCATCAAGCCCACCAAAGCAGGTGAGTACCCATCTGCTCTTGGCTCATTCTGTAAGTGCTATATGGTAGACACTAATTCTTTTGGGCTCAGGAATGTGGATAAAGGGGTACTACTTGGGCAAGCGGTGATTTTTAAACCACATTCAAATCTTCCATAAATTTGCCAGGTTTTATTAGAGAGGTGGCATTTCTTTCATTTATCTTTATTCGTCTTTCCGTGGGAGTAAGCAAGGATGTAACAATGCCTCTAAACCAGTGCTTCTTAACCATAGCGACTTTAAGATGTTTGGACTTCAACTCCTCCTCCTCTTGGAATTCTGGGAGTTGAAGTCCAAACATCTTAAAGTCACCAAGGTTGAGAAACACTTGCTCTAAACTTTTATTATATCAGTAGAAAAAAAACACGAGAAATGGAAACATGCAGGATAAATTCAGCAACAGCTGTTTTGCAGATGAGAGATAAATTGTTGAAGGTAGAGCATTGCTGGCATACAGGTAGACTTTGCTCACCTGACCTTTTTCTTCATCACAACTATAGCAATTAGATTTGAAAAAAAGTCTTCTAATAGCTTAAGTGAAAAGCTTTGCATAGGTTAAATTTCAGCATGGTGCACTGCCTCCTTCAAAATTCATGTGTATCCTGCTGCAGTCAAGTAAAACAAAGGCTAAGCCTAAAACAACATGGTTTAAGAAGTTTCCAGGCTGGGATGCAGGCTTCTGAGTTTTGAAGCCTTTTCATTTATTCATTTGTATAATAAAAGTTGCATGCCACGCATCTCACCAAAGTGACTTAGGTGGCTTATGAACATTCAAGATGTAAATAGGTTTTAATAAATCCAAACAACATTCCTACCATGTGATAGGGAAAGGAAAAAGGGAAATGGGGTGAGTTTGATTTGGCTTACCTATTTTAACTTCCCACCCCCACCAATTTTTCCAACTTTTTTGGCATGCTTCCTTGTGCAACCCAGATGGAAGTGCGGCTTTCAGGTGAAAAAACACCCACATTTTTGGTCTGCTCTTTGATGTCTATTATCCTAATTCTTGCTAGCTGGAAGCCAGAACTACCAAGGAGATACACCACCAAAACTTCAGAAGTTGGCATGTCAGAAACCCTTATTATGGATGGGGAAGCCATGCCCCATCAACAGTCTTCCAAGGTCTTAGGTGTAGCTTTTTCAGATGCCATTCTCTTGCTACTGAGGGATTCTAGTCTAGGGAAGACAGATGTAGTTGTTTCCTGTTGTCTCTGAGAGTTTCCCTAAAGAGGAAACTACACAAAGCTACAAAAACATTCTTCTGGTTGCTTACCACCCAAAACCATCATAGGAGTTACTCCAGCCTTTCAGAACAAGTTTAGGAAAGAAGATTTTCCATTAGATAAGAAACTTTTACTTCTGGTATGAAGTAGTTATAGAAATGATATATGTAAGACTCTTTAGGGTATATATCTCAGTTATGCTGATTAGTCATATACTCCTCTGTTTCTCTCTGTGAATGCCAGATTAAACCATAGGGAAGGAATCAAATAAATATAACCAAATGTTTCAGTGTTTGGAGATAGGTGATACAATTTTGCTCTTGAGATCTCGAAGAGTCCTCTATACAAAATCACACACACACACATCAAGACAAATATTTGATCTTTTTGAACCAAGCCATAGAATGCACAAACATTCACACATATAGACTGCTTAGTTGCAGGTCAAGGAAGCATCCCTTTATTACACCATCCTCTCATATTGTGACTCATGAATTTAGAAATATTCCTTTTTACAGTCTGATAAGTGACAAGATATTAAAATGACACGTGTATTCTGTTGATCTACATTTGGACTGCACAGATGGTTTCTGTAAGCTCTATTAACCCAAAACTCTGAGTCTAAAAAAGGAGATTACATTGCATCTTTAAAAAGCTGTCTTTGGGAAATAAAATGCATAACCTTATTAATGCAGAAAATGATGGTCTGAACAGAGATCTTTGTTTCTCGGGTCATTGCAACAGTCTGTTACCCCTGCTGGTTAATGTATTTTATGCAATACTGTCTGATGAGATAATGTTTTGTGATTAGGCTGCTACATACCTGAGGTGACTCAAAATATCTGCATTTGCATCTATAAAGTAATCTAGCTTTCTGCAATATTAAGAATGGGCTAGGTTTTCCATTCTGCCAAGGAAGATTTTTTTTAATGTTTTGAAACAAGATGTGTGTCTTTACCACCTCAACTGATCCCATTATCATCTCCCTCTTTCTCTCACATAGATAACTCCCACCTATTGACCATCCAGCCTGATCTGAGCACTACTACCATGACCTACCAAGGTTCACTGTGCCCACGCCAGGATGGGCCTGGCAAGTTCCAGATTGGCAACGGGCACCTGCTTAGCCCCCTGGGCAGTGGACGCCACACTCTTCACCACAGCTCTCCCAGCGCTGATCCGGTAGACTTCGTTTCACGATTCTCCACCCAGAGTTTCTTCCGCTCCTTGCCCAGGGGTGCTGCCAACATGGCGTATGGAACATTCAACTTCTTGGGTGGACGTTTAATGATACCCAATACAGGTGAGGTTGACAAATAGGGAAAATATAGGGCTGACAATATGGAGGGTGGCTACAGTGGGAGCAGTACAGCTTTCTGATGCTCTAATTCTCCTCTGGATCATCACTTAAGCACATGCATCCAAGAGAGGGTTTTTCTTTCGAGGCTGGATTCCTACCTGGGAAAAGAAATGCTTCCATAGATAAACTCAACACAAGAAAATACATTGTTTCTCCCTAGGATTTCTAATAAGGAGGGGATTGCTCATTTCCTCTTCCCTGCCTCTTTTAGCTAGGTAGCCTTTGACCAAAACCCATTCTTCAGTGTCAGCTTGCCTGTAAAATTGGGAGGCAGCTGGCCTGCAAGCAGTGGGTGGTACCTCTTGAGCCATCTCGTCTCTGTCTTTTAGGTGTCAGCTTGCTCATCCCACCTGATGCCATTCCACGGGGGAAAATCTATGAAATCTACCTAACACTGCACAAGCAAGAGGATGTGAGGTACATATTTCATTTCCTGAAAAACTCTAGGAATCCTGGGACAATAGCTTACCTATACTTACCTGTAATTTATCATGCCCACAATGTGCTCCTACGTCTCCATTTTTGTAAAACTTCATTGGGAACCCTTACAGGTCTATGCACTTTCTGTCCTCTAATTTGAAACCAGGTGTATACCCCTGTGAGATTTAAAGGATATTGTGGGTACCTGTGTTCCAATTGATCTATGCCATGGTCTTGCTAATCTACAGTCCTGCAGATGGACATGCCAAGATTTGTCTCTGCTGTAGTAGGTACCACTGTATATAGATAACATTGTCTCCTCTTAACCCTCTGTATTGTTAACGATTCTCAAGCCTACCATGGTATGGTCTGAAATAAACACTGGTGGAAAATAAACAAAAAATTCATTTATGAGTTCATAGGGACAGAGGCAGTCTTGAAGATAGGGCATGAAAATAGTTTTCATTGAAAGGCGTGGAAATGTTCCCCGCATCAAGCTCATAGGGGAAGATAATATAATAAAGAGGATACAACCTTTATTAGGACCACCAAGCCATTTCGAGAGGTATTTATGCTGCAGTGTTCATGCTATTTTAAAAATATTATTTTCCTTAATGTTTCTCTCCTGGCTCCTTGCAACTCATTCTTCCTTGTTCTTGTTGGTCAGGGCTGTGTCAACAACAAGCATAGATAGCCCGCTGCCATGCAGACATGTTTACTTCCCAGAATCCCCTTGGTGCTATCCAAGGGCAGAGATGATAGATTTGATGGGGATGTCTACATTAGGCCTCCTCTCCAGCATTCAGGATAATCGCCTTGTTAAAAAAAGAGTAGTGGAGCTGCCAGAAGAAAGCACCTTGCAGGCTGCCCAAAGTTGAATAACTGGCTACTACCAGAGCTTAACTACTAATCATGTCCCGATCCCTTTTTCTTCCCAGTTTCTGATGGAAGAAAGATGCTCAACAGTGCCATTTGTTGCTGTGCTGTTAAAACTCTTCTGGAGTTTCTTCTTGGCAGAAATTCCCCAGTGATAATCCCTTGCCATAACCGGAAGAGTTCTGCTGTTGCCAGGATTATTGTATTAATACTGATCTTCGATGCACTTCTTGATAACTCCTAATCTCTAAAACCAAAGAACCATCTCTGGGTGTATTATTGTCATAATACTTGCTGATATTAACCCCATTCTATTTCTTCATGCTGTATGTCTCCTCCCCCGCCCCCCTCCCCCCCCCGAATTAATGGGGTTGCAGATCCTTTCTGTTTCAACTGGGATTATGGTCAAGAGAAAGTAGCGGATGACTGGACCATGGAGGTGGGGGAGTTCTTCAGCCCCTTCCCTGTATTACTGATGCTTCTCTCTCTTGCCAAGGCTTCCGCTGGCTGGCTGCCAGACTTTACTGAGCCCCATTGTTAGCTGTGGCCCTCCGGGGGTGCTGCTCACCAGACCTGTTATCCTAGCCATAGATCACTGTGTGGAGCCAAACCCCGAGACCTGGAACCTGCGCCTCAAGAAGCAGTCCTGCGAGGGCACATGGGAGGTGAGGCCTGGCCTGGAGTGTACATGTTGAACAACTCATGGGTTGTTGCAACGCTAGGACTACAGGTAGTCCCCAACTTAAAACAGTTCATTTAGTGATCGTTCAAAGTTACAACAGCACTGAAAAAAGTGACTTATGACCATTTTTCACATTTACAGCCATTGCAACATCCCCACTATAACATGATCAAAATTCAGATGCTTGGCAACCGACTCATATTTATGACCGTTGCAGTGTCCTGGGGTCATGTGATCTCCTTTTGCAGCCTTCTGACAAGCAAAGTCAATAGGGAGACAGATTCACTTAACAACCGTGTTACTCATTTAACAACTGCGGTGATTCACTTAACAACTCTGACCAAAAAGGTCGTAAGATGGAGCAAAATTCACTTAACAAATGTCTCACTTAGCAGCAAAGTTTTTAGGCTCAATTGTGATTGCAAGTCAAGGACTACCTGTATTTTATGCAAAACAGATGAATGTCATGCTAAATACATTGCGTTTTGCAACCTATCAAGTACCTTAAAATCCAGGAGCCTGTCCTGTTTTGTTGTGCAAAACATACTTTGTTTCTGCGTAGTTCCCACTTATCTAATGGTAAGATCCAAGGGTCTCCTTACTCTGGAAAGCAGCCACAATAGCAAGGGCCTTCTTGATACCGGTCACTCAGAATTCTCCCTGGAAAAGCTGCTTAGGCTCTGTATTAATATATCTTCACACCAGGTGAAGTACTTTTCTTCTTCTCAGTTTCTTAATTTAATGTCAAAATATCCTCAAATTGATATTAATTATTTAATCACTTCTTTTATATATTTAACCTGGTTTGCTACAAGAGGGTTTTTTAAGTCTCTGTTTTTATTTTAGTGGATTTGTCTTCAGTGTTATGCTATTATTTATGCATTGATTTCTCATTTTGCATTGTATGTATGATTATTCTTCTCCCAGATAACACCAGTGATGAGATACTCAGAACTAATCCAAATAAATTAAGTAAACAACCAAGAGTAGCACTGACACCCCCCCTACCCCTCACCCACCCGCAAATACCATGAATCAATCATTTGTCTGGTTTCCTGAGATATCATTTTAAGCCTATTTTTGCATTCTCAAAGTCAGGTCTTTGCCTTCTTTTCTAAAACAAATGAAACCTAAATTCTGCCTCAAGTGCTCCACTGTATGGTTTTGCTTTTTTGCAGAGTATACACAGCCCTGATTCAATTTAATGGGTTGCATGATCCCCAAGAGAGAATCTCACAGGCTTCTGAGCGGAGGCAGTTCTAGTTTGTGCCCTGCAGTGAGGGCTCGGATGCAACCAGGGGCATCCAAGAGCAACTGAATGTAACGCAAACAGTGTGGATGCTGAAACAAAACAAAACAAAACCTGTTCCACTCAAGCATAAGTTGCAGTACTTACTAGATAGACCAGTGAAGCACTGTTGTGACCCTACCTGTGCCAAGTGATATGTCAACCTGCCATTCTTTATCACATGTTCATTAGATGCCCTCTTCCACAGGACCTGGGTTTGCCCTAATCTCTCTATCTCTATCTCTCTTTCTCTGTCTGTCTGGTCTCTCTCTGTCTCTGACTCTCATTCTCCCTGAGAGCGATGTGTACGTTCTGCTCTTTTGCCATTTCTCTTTTTCTGATGTGGCGATTGTCTTCCTTTTCCATCTTTTTAGGACGTACTGCAGTTGGGAGACCCAGGATCGTCTGAACTGTTCCATTGCCAGTTGGAACCCCAAGCTTGCTATATCTTCACAGAGCAATTGGGCCGCTTTGCGTTGGTGGGAGAATCCCTCAGCATGGCTGCTTCAAAGCGCCTGAAGCTGGTTCTCTTTGCACCCACAACTTGCACTGGGCTGGAATATGATGTCCGTGTATATTGCCTCAGTGACACCCGGGATGCACTTAAGGTACTACTCCATCGGGAAACTCTTCCACGTGCAGTCCTTTGAAGCCGCCTTCCACATAAATCTCACATATGTTTTTTACTGCTTTTCAAGGACTCATTATTTGTTCATTTGTACTTGAGTCATTTCAGTACTTTTGATCACGTAGCCAAAGCACAACTTTAATAAAACAACCGTAGCCTAATTGCAGGATTAAGGCTCTGCAGATCTTCAGTGGAGTACTTCATTTCATCAGACGGTGGGGTGGAGAGCCCCTTTGAAACAGTGCAGCAAAGCATAATGGTGCCATGCTTTTTAAGCAGTGAGCTTCCCTTAGTAGTGATTGTCTCGGTGTATATGTAACACACATCAAAACTTTAGCGAGAAGACTGGTTCATCCAGGCAACTGGCTGACCTTGATGGTAGAGGCACAATATGTGGTGAAGCCTTTTACAAAGGGAAATGTGTTCATTATCCACACTTTCCTAGACAAGAAGCCTAATTTCTTCCTATGCAACTATTTAGCTTTTCCCATAACAATTCTAGTATCTTCTTCTAGTATGCTAATATTTTCAAACCAGGAATTTTGTTTCCACAATGCAGAGTCTACATGGCTTAGATTCAAGCTACTGAACTTCACAACATAACAAAGCTTGGAAGTGTCTTTCTAGCTCATCCAGTCCAACCCCATGATCAGTGCAAGAATGCAGACTAAAGCATCCCTAATGGATGAATGGCTACATTCACATCCAGTCAAGAGAGGGCACCGTCACTTGGGGAATTTGGCTCCATTGGTGAATTTCTATAAGGAATCTTGTATTTCAAGCCAATGGTTGACTCAGCAGCAGTATGCTATAGACCAGACTCCAGAAAAGAGACAGGGTTAGGAAAGCATGTAATTTGTTTTAAATTTATATTTAATAAAAATTTATTGCATTAATAAAGTTGCTTCCCATATTTAGTAATGTCCACTTACTGTCCCATTAAGAATGGACTTTTTAAGAAATCTAGAAAAAAATGCAAAAACAACTTGGCTATTTACCCAAGGCCCTAATGTAGAACAAAGGTTAAGTTTCAGCTGGTTTTTCTTGGGTTATGTAATGTCTCTGGGAGTAATTGTTACTCTCTTAGTGTTTTGTGGGTAGTTTTTTAATTGTAAGTCACTTGAGTCATTGGGCAATCTATAAATTTTATGAATAAACAAACTCCAAATGCAAAAATGCTAGGATCATGATACATCTTTGAAGGTTTAGCATCCCTTACCTATTCAGTCAATGGGCAAAACTTTCAGCCTTGAGAGCCACATACTGTATATCTACAAATAGTTTAATTCCTTTTTTTCACCATCACCGCCACTATCTTCTCACATATTGTCCCTCTTGAAGACCTGAACTGCAGCTTAGTAACTATAGGATAGTATTTGCTTCTTTAATTCCCCTCAATTAAGCATATCCCTTGTGTTCATACCATTACAGGAAGTTGTACAAATAGAGAAGCAAATGGGTGGACAGCTGATCGGTGCACCCCGAATCTTGCACTTCAAGGACAGTTATCACAATCTGCGTCTCTCCATCCATGATGTGCCCAGCTCACTGTGGAAGAGCAAGCTCCTAGTCAGCTACCAGGCAAGGTTTCTACTAATCCTGGGGTTAATATCTAAGGCAAGACAATACTGATTCTTTGTCTGAAATTGCTAGTTACTCTTGCCCTTTTATGTCCATATTCTTTACAAAACTTGAACAGAATTATAATCAACCTATCTATAGCCCAGGAATACCACCTTCTCAAGCCAAGAAAACCTGACTGTTCTTTTTGGTTTGAAAAGTGATTTGGAATATATGAGCAACATCACACTTATTACTCCCTCCTTAAGTCAACCATGTTGTTTCATGGATTAGACATAGCTTCTTCAAATAATTGCTTAGAAATGCAACGTGAACCCAGGTTCCAAATCACCTTTTCCCCTTTGAATCTGCATCACTGAATAATCCAGTTATTAGTCAATTTGGGAACAGACAGCAATTATGCATCTGCTACTTGGTACCAACCTGTACTTGGTTCAGCTGAAGCTGTTGGCACTTGCTTGTAACACCAAGAAGCCTTTTCACAATCCTTTAGAAAAACATTGTCTTGTAATTTGCATCGGGCCTTTCCTCTTATAGGAAATTCCCTTCTACCATCTTTGGAGTGGGCTGCAGCCCTATCTACACTGTACCTTCACACTGGAGCGACTCAGCACCAACACATGCCAATTGGCATGCAAAATTTGGATCTGGCAGGTGGAGGGTGATGGGCAAAGCTTCAATATTGACTTCAACATTGCCAAGGTAAGGACAAGAATACAATGAAGGGAGATTGTGAGAACTTCTGTTAACTTCTTGGCTGGGTCTCCTGTGCTGGCAGAGAAGGGATTAGACTGGATGAGCCTTGTTAACTATACAATGGAGCTCAGCAGGTATTTTACCAGTACCTATTGCCTGTCTTTTGAATAGCTTTCATGTTCCTTATGTGGCTTTCTAGCTAGAATATTGGGTATGATCTCATAGAGGGCCTACTGAACATACTTAAGAGTAGACATCAGAGCAGATTTGTGTCACATGATTTTGTCTTGTATACAATCCTTCCACCTGCTATTTTTTTAATTGTAAAATCCAGTACCAAGCCATCCATGTGCTCAGAAAACAGTAACTTACAGACCTGTTCTGGCAAATATTCCTGACTTCCTAAATTACTATTCATGAGTCAGGATGACCGTTAGGATTGCATTCTCACCTATATTATGTCCCTTTTCTCATGTCACGCCCACTTTGTTGGAAGATAGGAAGTGAAATGAAATAACCAGAAACAGGCTACCCTGTACCTTACAGGGATTTGTAGGCAATAACCGGCATCTTGAATTGCATCTAAAAGCCTACTGAGAGCTAGCAGCAGCTCCCACATGGTCTTCAAGGGCAACCCCATGTAGAGGGCATTAGTTCAGCCAAGAAGTGATTAAGGCATGAGTGACTGTCACTACACAATACTTTTTGATTCTGGAACAGATGCAGTTAACACATTAGATGTGCAAAGGATCTGACCAAGGCTGCCACATGTTCTTTAAGCAGAAATTATGAGTTTAACAGGACTCCCAAATTGCACACTGGGTCTGAGTGGGAAACTGCTATTCAATCTAAAACCAACGATGAAAATTTTCAGTTCCTGGATAAGGGAAGTCCCAAACCCATACTCACTGTTATATTGTCAGAAATGAGGAACATCAATTTAATGTTACTTTATAATGCAGAATTTTAGCCATATTCTGATTTTTGTCTTAATAGCCAGTGTAGTTAATTAACCTTAATCAGCAAGTCCCATGCCAGATACAATAATGGATTTAGTCAAATCAAATCTCTGCACTAATAGCCAACAAACAAATAGAAGTGCAAGGAAGAGCCATATAGCTTTTTTTGCTCCTTCCTAGCTTCATAAACTCTGGCCTATAAAGCTGGGGAACTTATATTTTTCATATAAAGAGGTTTCTAATAAACCTAGAGCATATGGAGAAATACTTGAAAGCATGACTAGTACTTGCTGAAATTTCAATGGCTAGAGGAGTGGTCTGATAGACTCCATTTTTTGTTTGAGAAAGCAAATTGAGTTGCCAAATTAGAGAATATTTGGAAAGAAACAACACTGTATGGTAATTAGGAACCTTCATTCTCCTTAAAATCTGCATCTGACCAAATAGAATAAACAGTTTTATTATATACTTTTATCTCTTTCTCTCAGCCCAGAATACTTACCACAAAGAGAGTGCTGTATTTTTTGGCATAGAAGATGTACTTTTTTCCCTCCTAAAAGTGGGTGGGCCTTTTTTTTTTTTTTTTGGCAAAAACAGGCCACGCGGAGGGTTCTGGAGGCCTGCAAAATGCTTCTGGGGGTTGAAGAGAAGGAATAGAAGATTGGGGGGGGGGGGGGTTGGGCAGCCAAAAACGTGGCCATTTTTGCCAAAAACGGGCTGTGCAGAAGGTTCTGGAGACCTGCAAAGTACTTCTGGAGGCCAAGGAAGGAGAAAACAAGACACGCGGAGGCCAAAAACTTTTTCCCCTTTGTTTTCCTCTTCTAAATCTAGGTGTGTCTTATATTCCGGTGCGTCTTACACTCCGAAAACTATGGTATATTAGGATCTAATAAGTGTGTCTCTTTTTCTCAGGATGCACGGTTTTCAGACTGGCTACCCCCAGACAATGAGGCTGGCTCTCCTGCCCTGGTGGGCCCCAGTGCCTTCAAGATTCCCTTTCTTATCCGCCAGAAAATCATAAGTAGTCTGGATGCCCCAGTGGCCCGTGGGGCTGACTGGAGAGCATTAGCCCAGAAGCTGCACCTTGACAGGTATAAGGATTATTTCTATAAAAGTATACTACTATAGAAGATGGAACTTGCTGGAACAGAAATATGTGAGCTGGGTAGTAATGTGGGCTGTGCAATTCTGATAGAGAGCTGGGAGGTTGGCAATCACAGAAATGCTGGCAGTTTTTATTTGTATTCTTTCCCTCTTTCCACAGCCATCTCAGCTACTTTGCTTCAAAACCAAGCCCAACAGCCATGATCTTGAACTTATGGGAGGCACGTCACTTCCCCAATGGAAACCTCAACCAGCTGGCTGCTGCTGTGGCTGAAGTGGGCAAGCAGGACAGCTCCCTTTTCATGGTTTCAGAAGCTGAGTGCTAAAGCCCTAGGAAGGGACAACACAGGCCTCAGTCTGGAGATGATGAGGGCACCTCCATTTCAAGGGTCACAGCATCTGTACTTGTCCTGCTTTGAATATGCCTGTGTGCCCTATCTGATCCTTGTGCCAAATTCAGCCAGAAGGCAAACACACTGGGCTCATGTTCCAGAAGCCATGGAAAAGGCTACCAAATCCCTGCTCTGCTGCTACCAAAGCAGTTCTGGAACTGATTGGGGTAGGTCTGTTTTTCTACCAAGTAGTCTGGCGAGTAAGTCTGATACGCTGACCTCTGGCTTGGATAATTATTCTAGAGCTTTCTTCTACTCTAGCATGGGAAGCAAAAGGAAAGGAAATGGTTAGCACAGAAGTCATTGTGAGTGACCAGGATAAAAGGTAAGCTTTGCTTTGAAGCTGAGTCATCTGCGTCCGGTCCACTGCATCCCCCAAGGAAGCCCTTTGCCATAATAAAGTTTTAAAAAAGGGTAGCTCAGGATAGTTCCAGAGCCATTTTTGTAAATGTTTGCTCCAGGCCAAGAGGTAGCTGACACTCAGTCAGAGAAGGCAGCCCAAGAGTTGGTGGCTTGCAGACACCTGGAGACCCATGGAACAAGGAAGAAACAGAAAGTCAACCAAAGGATGAGGGCCTTGCTCTCCTGGTGACTGCATCTGTGCCTCCTTAGTCCTTTGCCCAGTGTATATGCAAGGGATTTGTGCGTGTGCGTGGAAGTCTGATCTGTGCAGTGAACGTGTGCTGGACCAGGCAGGTCTATGCCGTATTGTGTAAAGATCGTTTTTTATTCTGTATTCAAGTGCATTCAAGTATTTACACTTGGCCTTATGTACATATCAGCGTCTCGCACAGGGTTTTGGCGGGCATGAATGTAAATAAATTATATATATATATATTGCTACATGAGGCTTCTTGTATCTATGCTCATACTTCATCGATAAAAGCATGACTTCTAAAACAGGCAGCCAGAGTTTGTAGCTTGAAGTATTCAGTTGCTCTCCTAAGCACCTTAAGGATGTGGAAATGATGAGGTTATGAAATTACTTTCATATTAGCCTCCTCTACCATAGTTAACTGGATTAAGCTCTTTGGAAAAAATGATAGCCTGAGAATCCAAGAGGCAATGGAGTTTGGTTTATTTCCCTCCTTGCTTTGAGCAGGAATCAGAAATGTTAAACAAAACTGCAAAAATGGAGTACCACAGCTACCGAAATCTGGCTTTCTGCAATTTTGTCACAGCAGCCTTAGAGAAGAATAAAGTCCATGCTGCAGATCAAGACCTGTATCTAGTGAAGAACAATCCAGCCTCTTGTTTATTAAGAGAGCTTTGTACGGCAGGCAACAGCAGCAATGAGTGCAGCTCCCTTTCCTGAGCCATCCTCTGACAATAAGAATTTGACATTGCAGTTTGGAGCCAGCAGAGCTACTGTATCCTGAAGCTTTTTTGCAAAGCTGTAGATAGAAAGAAATACTGTCATGGAAAAAGGAAACATTTATCCCAGAATCAAGCAAATCCCATACCAACAACACAGCACCTGAGTTAACACCATGCCTGGAAATATTAGCTCTTGTTTATTTCTTTTCCACGAAATAAAACTAACTGACATTGAAAACTCCAATATCCCAAAGATTATATAGTTTCCCCCACCCCTGTGATGCAGAAAAGTCAACTCACTAAGGATTCATCTTATACACTGTCCCATCCACGCCAACTGTCACCTCCAGCTTTGTCATGCGCTTATTTTCTCGAATCTTTTCTACAACAGCTGCCACTCCAGCTGCACACATCATAGCAGCTCTTGAAGTCACAGTATGACACACTTCCTTCACCACTTTGGCATCCTCAGGAGAAACAGGCAACCCCAGCTCTTCCAGGTTTTTATAAACATGTTGGCGGCTTTGGCTGTCACTTAATAATAATAGAAGTAAAGAGAGAATTTTGTTTTTTACTGGCCTTACAATAAGTGGAAATGTGGGGATTCTGGCAATCTTAACAGGGCCTTCTTTTAGCCATATTCATTCTAAAGAAATTGTTTGTATGACCAATTGTGATCAGTAATATTTGGCATATTATAAACAGAAACTTGCACAGTTCCAAATAAACAATGTATAATACATCCATGATCACTCTATAGTCATATACCAACTTGCCTATTTTATAACTTATTTTGATTGACTTTTTACATAATTTAGACACTAGGGCAGATGCAGTCTTTATTAAAAGGAAAGGCCAAGGTAGACATGAGAAAGCCAAGTAAGTTCAGGCAGAAAGATGAATAAATAGAATAGTAAACCTAAAGCTGATAACCTGAGGCATTTTAACTGCATTGGAAGTTAAATTATACATATAATGGCAAGATTCCTAGCATCAGGCAAAATAATTATAAACAACAATATATAAATACTCACTTCTCAATATCTGATAACAATTTAGTGGGAAAGATGCCTTTGTTCTTAAGTGCTTGTATTTCATGACCCGTAAAGATGATCTTGCGAGACGCTAATTCCAACAGAACATAGCGTACTATCTCACCCAAATACATGCCGCTAATCATCTTCTCAAATCTGTGGGACATGAAAATCAGTATCATGACCTTGCAGGCAGCCGTCATCACAGACCCCACCGGTCAATCCCCAATACAGTCACCTTTGTTGGTTAGGATTGAGAGATTCTTTATCCACTATGTCATCATAAGCTGTTATGTAATGCTCAAGACAGCCATCATCTCCAAATGCCCCCCATTCCATATTGATGCACATTCTGCCATCATTACTCTCCAAGGCACCCACATTCCTCATTTCTTCCATATAGCAAGCATTGCATCCAGTTCCTTAACATAAAATAAGAGAGGAAATGAATCATTGCTCAAAATTGTCTTTCCTCCATTCTGACCAAGAAAATACTGTTGGCCAAGGATAATTTAAAAAAAAAAAAGTCTGCCTAATTATGTTTGCATTTTAAATGCATTAGGAATATGGTCCTATATATTAAGGATTAATGGCCTGGAACAAAAGGACATGTAGCCAACAATGCCAAGACACAGATAGGAAGGACGAATCTGCACTTAGGAAGAGATATCCTACTGAACTTCAAAGATGGATTCATTTACACAGTCTTACTATTTATAAAGAGGGGCAACTAAGTGGCTCAGCGGTTAAGATGCTGGGCTTGTCAGCTGAAAAGCTGGAAGTCCAGGTTCGAGACCAAGTACCATTGGACAGGGTGAGCTCCTGACCTCATTCCAGCTCCTGTCAACCTAGCAATTTGAAAGCATGCAAATGCAAGTAGATAAATAGGTAGAACTTCAGTGGGGAAGAAAGGGAGCTCTATGATGTCAGGCTGGCCAAATGAGTGTGGAAATGTCTTCTGATAGTACTGACTCAATGGCCTTGAAACAAAGATGAGCATCACCTCCTTTAGTCAGCAATGATTAGTGGAGTAAAATCCACAGGGACTCCTTTACTTTACCTTTTACTATCTATAAAGACTCACATTCTACTCATCTCTCATACTATTTACCTAGTTTACTGAAAGACAAAATATAATTTTAAAAATCATAATTAAATGAAGGCTGTTTCCCAAGCTTACCTACAATAAGACCAACTTCACAATTATGGTCTAGGTAGGCACATGACATCATTGTTCCCACTGTGTCATTCACTAGGGCAACTACATCTACATCAATAATCTGGGAAAAGAAAGGGCGGGAGGGAGAGAGAAAACAGCAAGATGTGTTACCAGGCAACATGATTTCCTGTCACCAAGTAACCAGCACAGATCCATTGGGTTTGTTGCACTGAAAATTGGTCCTCTTTTCCTTCTCTTTTAATATTGAAAGTGCTGGCCTTTCAGCGCCTAAAGGGAGCTGTTCAGCTGTGTCACTATTATCCAGTTGATTTAGTGAAGGGATATCAATGTTTCTATACATGAAACTAGATTCACTAAATCAATAGCAAAATAGGTACACTTTGTGAATGCCTTAGCCCAATTAGCAATGGATAAGAAGAATTAATCCAAAATGGCCCAGGATTTAGAGGGAAGTTAAACCATATTTCTTCAATAAACTCATTTTGTTCAAACAACCCAGTAAAAGGTGGGGCAGCTCTAAAATCCTACCTAGTTAGTTAGTTACCAGTAGTTAGTTCTCCATGAAAAGAAGTTAATATAAAGTGTAACTGTAACCCAAGTCTCATTTTATAAACTCATTTGCAGTCTTTTTCATCCACCTTAGACCAGTGTAGTGGTTGTCAGCATCCAAGCCAAACCCACCCCTGCCTGGCCAATGGAGTTAGTGATACAATGGAGTTTTGTCACATTTTTTTCTCTGAGGTAAGAATTTATGAGACACCAAGTACATAATAGAGAATATGTGAGGTTTTTGTTCTCCAAATAGTGACTTTTGAACCAGTAATTGTGTGTTTATGTAACTGTATAATTATGTGATGGTACCAGTAAGAACCGATCAGATTAGCAGCCAATTGTGTACACCATATGGTGAGAATAGGGCGCCAGTGACCTTTCCCATCTGATACACTTCAATTATGGCACATTATACAGTATATACTGACTGTATTTGCACAACATACTTTATTTGGTTACTGAATTGATCTATTTTTGAGTTGCTACAATGCAACAAGCTAAAAACCAACCAGATGGTTTGGGTTAATACAATACAATAAGTCACCCAAAAAAAATCTAATCAAGATTTTTAATCCATATTCTAAGCATGGTATATATGAACAGCAGCATCTGTGGATGAGTGATGGTGTCAGAGCAGGCAAGATACTATAGTGGCTGTAACAACACAATCCAAACTTTGTCCCTTTTTATGTGTGTTACATCATACACACATACAAAAAAATTGGGGCTTTATCCCAATGCTATATCTGTGGACCCTTCTGAGGACACCACTGTAGACGAATGCAGCTACCAGGTCATGAACTCACCTTAGTGAGCTGAGTGTATAACAACAATCCCTAAGTCAGTTCAAACTTCCCACTTGTTTCTTTTGTGTTAGATATTTATCTATACCCAACTTTTCTGTTCTGGCAAGTGTTCATGGTAACTAACAGATTGTAAAAATAAAAATAGTATATTAAAAAAATACAAATAAAAATAAAATAAATATTGAATCATCTAATAATTAAAACCTTGGCAAAAAAGTTGCATCCTTGTCTTACACATAGGATTCGGGGGGGGGGGACCCAGCTGCTAACACCCCCCCAAAAGAGTTTATTTCATAGAACAACTGGAAGAATAGTGCCTTCCGTATGCCAGAAAGATGGTCCTTTGATAGCAGGAGTTTCTTCAAGAAGGTCTTTCCTCCCAAAGTTAAAATCAGACAAGTTCATAAAGATTCAGCTAGGGGTCTCAACAGTTTGCCGTTTTAAAGGTTACTATCGATCCCTTCAATGGTACCCAAAGATGATTGCCAAGTTGGATCTTGCAGTATAGGTATCATATGATCCAAAAATCTTGCACCAATTAGCAACTTCAAATACAGCTTTGAGAAATGTTTAAAAGATAGTCCATGATAAATATTGCGATATTCAAGATGGGGTATAATTAAGGCATGGATAGCCACTGGCAAAACTACTGGTTTAGAGAAGAACCCAGCTAACCAAAACTACAAAAGAATGCAAAAGCAATCCTCTCCACAATTTACCAAGAATCCAAAGAGTCAGAGATCAAGGAACATTCGCAGACTGCACATCTCTTTCTTCACAAGATCCTGTGCAAAACTGGATATCCTTGAATCTGCAAATCCAGTTTCCAGATTACTAACACCACCTTTATGTTGCTGTTGGATTTAAGTTTAGATTATTTTCTCTCATGTACATTATCAAACTTCATTAAGTTGGAAAAAAAATCCTGTGTGTGGAACTACATGTATACATAAGCATAAGCATGTCATATATACCTTCTGACGCTGTACTGCATCCCGCAACAAATTCACAACATCTTCTCCTACACAGTCACTGGCACTGAAACCCTTAGTCCATCTCAGCAAGATGCCCTGTCAATGCCAGGGAAAAAAAGGGAAATTGGAATGGTTCAGTAGAGCTGCTGTCTCCAAGCTGTTGGTACATAACATGCTATTCAATGACCCTTAAACTGGGCTATAGTGTCCATTGTTAAAAAAATGTATGTATTTTTGTATGTACATTACAAATATAATGCCTGTCAGAATGGCTTCCTTGAGTTTGAATGGAGTGCAAGGATCATTAAGTTTAAAAAAAAGGGATTATATTTTGCCATACAGACCATATCGACATTCTAGAAAAATAGTAGGTGGCAGGTAGCATTTTATTGGAAGTATGTAGATCTAACCAGAAAAATAGGACAAAGTAAATTGGGGTAAAGCACACCATACTGAGTAAGATAAAGGTACCTTGCCAGGTACTTTCTGGTAAACTGATATCCTGTGACTGCCTATGCCACCTTGGGAGTCATATTGTTAAAAAATTCCCATGAAATCTTAAATTTCAAATATGCCCTAAAATACTGCCTATGACAGCATTAGGCTATTCCCTAATTATTTTGTCAAGGAGAAATGGCAGCAAGCAATAGATAGCTGGATTTCCAAATTTAGAAGCCGCATCATGCTCTCCTTTGCTTTTTCAAATTGTCAATCATTTCAATGGATTGATTGATATTAATTTAGAGACTATCCAACTCTAGAACATTTCTAGATGATTTTCAATTAAAAACAGGAAAAACAAGGAGATAACACTTGGTTTTTTTTCCATGTTTCATGAGTTCATTCTTGTTTCTTTCCTGTTTCATCTTGTTATATATATATACATTCTACCATCTGCATAATAGAATCGCATCCATTCAGTTTCATACCTTATCCAGGCTTATTTGATTGCATGGAAAGGAAAAAGTGAAACCAAGTGGTAAAGCATGTTCAGACATATTGTGCTTATTATGAAAATCCACCATACAGTTCACAATGTGGTCAAAAAGCTGTAGGAATACAAAAGAAGAGAATGGGATATGATGCAAAAATAAATTTGGAGTTGAAGTTACTCGATAGGCAAAATTGCTAGTCCTAATACTAAAAAGAATATCCATAACTCATACATCACAAGAATTCAGGAAATTCACTCTATTAATGCTCAATCAATGAAAGCCATATCATCCTTCTCCTGTTCTTACCTGTAACCCAGTACTTTGGGTTATTTCTGGTGGAATGGCGTAAGTCTCATTGATGATGCGCACACCACCCTCCTCTTGGCTTTTCACCTGTACCATTAATACTCGGAAATTGGTTCCACCTAGATCCAGTGCCAGGAAATCTCCTCTTTCTATAAAAAGTGTATGGACAACAACAGCCTCAGTGAAATAGACAGAACTTTACAACGCCCAATCTTCATCAGGATGCTTCAAGGAAATCCTATTTTTTTCTCCTGTGACGCAAATCTCTTGCCAACCTTAACAAATGGAGTCACAGGAAACATGTCATTTTCTTTCAGCAAATCTTATTTGCCCTCTAGCACATAAGTTTTTTATCTGATGGCTTAAGACCTACCAGTAGTTTGCTGCTGAACTCCTGGCAGTTTAAAACAATATATGCTGCCACTGCAAATATATGCAGTAGGAAATGATAACTGAGTCTCAATTATAAGTCTGGGTAAAAGTGCATCCCCTGCATGTGAAATTGTTCCAATCTATTGTCCTACATGAATAAGAAATATCTGGACAGTCACTGTCTCTCAAGCCAACCAACTTCATAGGATTGTTATTTAGGAGAAATAGGAAGAGGAAGGAGTATTAGATAGGTTCACCGCCTTGAGTTATATTTATAAAAATAATAAAGGTGGAATAAATAAATAAAAGCAAGCATAGTGCCCTTTTCAGCAACATAAACAGCAGTGGTCTCAGGTCAAATAAATAACCAAGCTCAGGTAAGATCCAGTCACATGGAAAGCTTTCTCCTGACTTCTCTGAGGCAAAGTCCATAAATACACTTCAAAATTATCTAGATACAGGATGCTACACAGCTTCCTTCTCTCACCAGAGCCATCAGGCAAATAACAGACGAAAGTGGGCAACATGCGTAGACAGCTTTTCTTGTTGTCTGCCTTCGACAAGCCATTATCCATCTCTTGTCTAATTCCATTCCGTAATCTTTCAAGATCTACAATTGAAAGCTTTAAAGGAGCAAGAACTTGAACCAGTCCTTCTCGATGGTTTCTAAGCTTCACTTCTACAGCTGTCACTATGGCAGTCCCTAAGGTACTGCCATCATCTGCTGGGATAAATGTGACAGAATACTCAGGAACCAGCTCTTTCAGGGTTTGCTGTAGTGTCTCACTGTACCTGGAGGGAGAAGAAATGTCAAGGCTTTTTGAAGGATAAAGACAAGAAGTAATCCGTTGCATTGGTCCAACCATTCTTTCTTGACCTATGTCTCTTTAGGATTATCATGCTCAAAAAGTAAATTTGCTTCTTATGCACAAATAGGACTCCTTACATTATCCAAATTTGAATACAAAATGGTAAAAAAATATAGCTTGAGATGATGTAAACAATTTCTTTAGCTTAGCAAAATCAAATATCCAAAGGAAACAATTCAAGCTTGGAAATATTTAACTGGATAGAACCATTCCCACCCCCCACCCCCATATGGCTTACAGCAATACAAGAAATTGCAGCAAAACAAAGATTAGACAAACTTACTCAGCTGATAATAAAAATAAATAAATATTGGCTGCTAGGCTGAAGAAGAAAAAAATCATTCATAGAAAATCTTTTTAGAACTAGTACCCTAATCCAGGAGAAATGCTAACAAAAACACTGATTGAGCAATAATACTAAGAACTATTGGCAACAGACTAGCATTGGTCTGATGAAAATAAACGTTCCTCTGTCTAACACAGTTTCTTACAATGAATGGCTCTTGTACATGTCCCCACTGATAACTACACCGATCTTCATCTCTGGGAGCTGCTGCTGTTCATGAACATGTGTGAGAATGGCAGCCAATCCAGCAGCACAGAGTTTGGCAGAACGGCTGTATACAGCTTGGCATATTTCTTGCACATGGAAACAATCTTGATTGCTAGCCACTAGTCCAAGACGACAAAGGAAACTTTTGGTTTTCTTAAGGCCGACTTTATCGCTGTAATTAAACATATATATGAGTTAAGGGAGATGCATGCAGAAGACACAACCAGTTCTGACCTCGGCAAAGGTTATTATTGACTTTAAATGGAAATGAATAAATCTAGCTATAATAGTTTGGTAGAGGTGCTCTATTTTTAAAGATGACATATTACCAATGCAAATTCAATTTAACTTTCTTTCCTTAATGATATCTATAGAGATTCTCAGTCATCGAGGTCATGGTTGTCCCAAAGGTGAAGACATTTGAAGATGTTTCACTTCTCATCCAAGCAGTGAAAAGGAACTGAAGAAGCTTCTTGGATGAGAAGCGAAATGTCTTCAAAGAAAAACCAGAAAGTCCAGTTGCCTATTAAAAAAGCATCTTTGGGATTCCTTAATCATGGTTTAATGTTTAGTTTACACTGCCACTAACTGTGATAAATACTAACCAGCTAACCTCTTAAATGGCTCCTTGAGGAGGAAATGCACATCTTGATAAAAAAAGGACCTATTTAACATTAACAATGGCCAATTTTAGCATACAAGCTGTCCTAAAGCATCATTAAGGGAAGAGCTGGTAGAATTTCTGCAAAAAGGAAAAAGAAATGGCAGGAGTGTTTGTGAAAGGTTCTCCTTAGTAATAACAAATTTGGAATTGCTAACTCTCCTGTGACTTCTTTCTTTCAAGTCTTACATGTCTAACATAAAACCACTTGCTAGGTCAGAAAAATGTAATTAAACTCATTTATAAATCTGTGCCAAAACCACGTACATTTTAAAACTATATCAAATAAATGTAATATCAATTGAAATACTGTATTTCAAATGATGTGTGTTTTAAAGAAAATTACCTAATGTATGTAATCTTTGGAGTAGCATTATGCTTGCCCCTGTCAGTGAAAACAATTTTTTTTATTTTACTTTTTATTACCATTTATCATCTTCAGTGATTTGCAACAGTGACTATACAGATTAGTTTATCAACTTCTAAAATAGCTTTTTATCTTGACTTGTACATGATATGTTACTCTAGTAAAGACACACAAATATTTCATACATAATTGATACCCCATATAATAATTCTCTGGAGGTTTTTGTATGTATGTGTTATTCAGACTGTTACATACATTATATGACCTCTAAAATCCCATTTCTTTGCTACCTTCTTCTATACGGATATTTTATTCTGAAGTTCAAAGTTCAAACCTTTATTGCCAATGCACAATATATGTAAAATGAAATTGAATGAGCCTCCATTGGTACAATCACACAAAGCACAGAAACACAGAATATATCTCAAACACAGAATGCAAGATCCCTAGGCCCAGGTAATTAATGGGGTTATAGCAGTTATCCTACCTGAGATGCCATAAACAATATATCTCTGCATTCTGCAAACATTCAAATGAAAAAGTTAATGTATTTTTTAAAACATGACTCATAAGTTAAATTTAAAAGGTTTGCTCCCCCTGATTGCCACGTGTAAGACTAAGAATAAACTAATAAATCACCCCAAATCTCATTCTACTATTATTTTTAGTATAAGGAGAAAAATCTGATATCACAAGATTAGCTTACTCTGTGACCTCCACAATGTCTTGCAGTGTCAGCTTTCCCTTGATTAATAATGTGGGAGTCAGAACACCATTGAATAATTCAGCATTCCTAGACAGATTAGCCAGAATATTTCGGACAGTCTCACGAACATAATAGGAACTGGTCATCTTCTCAAACCTGGCAGCAATAACACAAGAAAATCATTGCCCAAAGAAGAAATTTGAGTGGAAACAGTGAAACATCCATCCTGGGTAGCTAGTAGGTAAACTATACACAATTCACAGCTTGGCTATATCTTATTAATACCTGGTTCTATGAAAGACTAAACAAGTTTCATCCCACGCTAGCAAATGAGTGTAATATAATGGAATCAGAATTACTGGATTTACTTACAATCCTGGAACCCACTATAGTTCTGTAATTTTAGGGTCCTAGTTCCAGAGCAGATTTCTCTAGATATGTCAAATTGGAAATCCAGAAAAAAGCAAATGGAAGAACAGATAAGATGGGATAAAGCAAGGCAAATATACATAATAATATTTTAACTTAATGGAAACAAGTGTATATATTGAAGTGGTTTGCTATTGATTCAAGCTCTAAACCACTGAATTAATGGATTAATACCAGCCTTTTTTATTTTTATACTTTTTCCCTCTGTCTCTTTTTGTAATATTTTACCTGATGAAGAGTTTCTGTGTTTCAATTGATTCTAATAAAAATATTACCCAGACATGAATTTATTTGTTTGGTATTGTATGAAATTTATTTGTTATAAATACAATCTGTAAGGCTTCGGGGCTTCAGGAACAGAACTTGAAGCAACAACTCTGATTTTTACTAGAATGCACAAATGACATAACACATTGATTTACTGATTCTTCTCTGTGGCAATATAGGTTAATGCTTTATAATCATTATGTTGCCTTCATTTCCTTTACTATGACCCACCTGCATTTCCCTTGATCCATGGATTCTTTATCTACCAACAAGTCAAACTCTGTTAGTTCCTCATTCAATTCTCCATTACTCCCAAAGGACCCCCATTCTGTGTTTATGCACATGTATCCCCTAGATTCCTGCAAGTTTCCTGCTATGCGCTCGGTATCTTCCATATAACAACAGTTAGTGCCAGAATCTATCAGGAAAAGAAACAACAGGGGAGAGGCATAGCAAATGCAAAGAAAATAATCACAATAAAGCACTAAGCACAAGAAGACTTGAAAGTTAAATGAAATTATCTACCATCTTTATAGATCTTTGAAATTGCTAAACTATTTAAGATATCGAACCCATTTATGATGATACTGGTTTATCTTGGACAATGGGTAGAGTTCATTGTTTTGAGGAAATGCAAAACCTTTCTGGTTTTCCTTACTACCTTTATAGACATTGTCCAGTACTCAGTTAAGAAGCTTTCAGTCTAACACAGACATGGGCAAACTACGGCCCACGGGCCTCATCCGGCCTGTTGGGCTTTTTAATCCGGCCCGCTGAACTAGTTACTAGCAGAAGAAAAGTCCCAGAAGAAAACTTTTTCTTTTTTCTCTCCGCGGTAGAAAAAAAAAAGAG
>JAEANM010000547.1:0-26207 GCA_017656035.1 Myanophis thanlyinensis
TTTGGGTCTTTTCCCGTGTAAGATTGAGAGTATCTATATATATATATGTCTAGACATATATATGCACTGCTTGCACTGGCACGAAGCAGAAGGCACCAGCCTGAAGATAGCAAAAGGGACCTCGCCAAAACGTTGCAAAGATATTCTCAAACTTACACGGGAAAAGACGAACTGACCTAGACCTGCTTCTCATCGAAGAAGTTTCTTCAGCTTTGACTGGATGGTGGGGAATGGAAGGTTTTATATTCCTTGCAGACAGCTGGTCATTTGCATCCTTTAGGGTCCTTGCTTGAAGCATTTGCATCTGTGTTCTCAGGGTTATCTGAGTAGTGCTAATGGTTCCTGTAGTCTGCAGTTTTTTGGGAAATCCATTCATACTCCCAACACCATTTGAAGGATGTTAATCTCAAACTGCATAGCTAAAATTCTATATAGATTCTGAGTCATCCGGGTCATGGTTGTCCCCAGAGGCGCTTATTCAGGAGGCAACTGGACTTTCAGCACCTTTGAGACAACCATGACCTGGATGACTCAGAATCTCTATAGATTTCTCCTGCCGAAATACCTATCTTGCTTGCAGTTCCTTTAAATAAGGGTTTGTATTTATCTTTCTTTTTTCTCTAACTCAGGAGTGAGATACTGTATTTATTTCTATTCCTTGAGGCGTTGCTGGGCTCGTTTCGTTTCCTCTGTTTTGCGTGAAGTTTCGAAGGGGCGTGGCCCTGGTACTGCAAGGGCCGCCTCTTTTTTACCTCAAGGCTTGAGGCCGGGAGGGAGACGCTTTCACCCGCATCAGATTTTCATCATAAAAGGAGGCAGATTTCCCCAGGTCAGTGGGCGTGGCCCCACGCTAACTTTTCTCCTTTTGGCCTATCAGAGCGAGCCTCTGTGTGACGGACGCTGGCTGAATCCAATGGAGTTGCGCCGAGGAAAGGTTGGGTTTAGTCGCAGTCTAGATAGGAGCGGTGCGACACTGGGGAGGTTTTTGTTCCGGGCCCTGCCGCGGCCATCTTATGTCAGTGCAGGCCGGAGGAGGAAACAGAAGCAGCGCAGAGCGGTGACTCGGCAGCAGCGGCGGCCGCGGCGGGGCCTGACACAGCCTCATTGGTAATCTTTGGGGCCTTTTCCCCCCGCTCTCCCTCCCGTCGCGTATTTTCCTAGAAACAGAGGAACATTCCAAAGGAATCTGGTCTCCATAGAAACACCTCGGCTCCCCCCCCCCCTTATTGTGCAGGGTTCCTTCTTCCAAAGCCGGCAAGGCCTAGAGCACGTCTCGCCGGCAAGTAGCGTTACGGCCAACTGCTCCTCGTCTTGCTTCCGTCCCTTACCCTTCACCTGCCTGGGATTTCCAGCTTTCCTTACCTTCCAACGCCCTTTTTTTTTTTTTTTCCTGAGGCCGTCTGGCGCCGAGCTTCCTTCTAACCGGAGGCAGCCCTTCTTTTTCCCTGTTCGCCTTTGCGCTGCGTTTTCAGCCCATTCAGAAAAATGGCCCCTCTCACCCCACTTTCCTCGCTCTTTTTGTTTTCTCCCCTCAAATCCCCTTCCTTTTCTATGAATGGCGGGATAACTCGCGTTTTCCCCAAGCGAAGGATTTGTGACTCTTTTTGGTCTCCCCTTTCCTGAAGGATGGGGGAGAGAAGAGAAAAGTATGGACTGCCGTTAGCTGCTGTAATTTTCTCTTGTTCCCCCCCCCCCGATATTTGGCGGGGGGGGGGAAAGATTGCGGGTTTCAAAGGAGTCGGAATAAAAAGTCCGGGGGGGGGAGGGGGGCTGGTCAGTTACCTGGGTGTAAATGTTGAGTTAGAAGTGTGGGGGAGCGCTGCGAATTGTTGGGGTGGGTTCTTTTAGCGTCTATTCTAACGGTATTTGGGGAGAGGCCATATCAGGTCCCTTGTGCTTCCTTATGGCAGTATTCTTCGGTTTATTGATTTACAAAGGAGGTAAAACAGAATCTCAGTCATGCCAGTAGGTGGCAAGCAGATTTTTGAATGATTCCACCCCACCCGGTGGGGTGTCTAGGGAAATGTGATTCTTCTTCAGTGGTCTTTGATAGGAGTATAATCCATCCAGTTGACTTCCACATTGCTGGTTCTCTGCATCATCACCTAGGGAGAGGGGGCAGTATATAAATTCAATAAATAAATAAACCATTGGTTGCAGTTATCGCAGTATTCCCATAATGCATAGATTTTGCAAACAAAATGACAGTTTCCCTCCTCAGTTTTCCAGTGACTCTTTCTTCTAACTGGGATTGGTTTTCCAAGAATTTCAAAATTTGCTGTCTGGGTTTGTAAACTTTTAAGAATTCATTTTTGGAGTAGGCTCCATTATTGAAAGAAAGTAGGGAAGGCAGACAGAGAACATGTACCTTTTGTGTCTTGTGTTCATACATTAAAAGGGATATGTTAAGAATTTTGAAGCAATCAGGGCAGTTGCCCTTTTACGTATCTCTGGGTGTGTCTTATAATCACATTTATCTCTGTCATGTACTCCCATCTAGCTGAAATAATATAACCCATATGCTTTGTATTTATCTGCCTGTGCATGTGTGTCATGGGGCAGCTTGAATACGATTCTGGTAAGTCTACCTGAACTGATTTGTGACTTAATTGTCTTGCACAAGAAGCTAATTAAAAGATTGCCCTGTTTAACTCTTATTCTTTATTGATAGTCCTTACTTATCTTGTACATCTAATATGCATTGACAATATGCCAGGTCAAATTTCCATGGCAATTTTTTTTGTAACTTATTTCTTCAGATACTGTAATTTTAACCTGAGATAGCTGTAAAGAGGAAGAAAGTATGCAATGTGTTTTCATTCATGGCTTCTGGGTTTTATAGTAGAAAAGCTCAGAACTTCATATCAGATCAGAATTATCTGTGTGTTTTAACTTTCCTTCTTCATGTAGGCCAAAACAAATTTAGAGTGTATTATTTCCAATTCTGTTTTACGCTTTCTTTTATGAAGGTGAAGTTTGGGAACTGAACTCCAGATAGGATTCTGAATAATTCTGGCATTTATATTGTTTTCATTTATGTTACTTTTCATTACTCAGGATTAATTTTAAAAAATTAATAGTAAGCATATGTTGTTATAGCTTATGCCTTTCAACAGACAAACCGACGTCAGGTGTTAAGCATTTTAAGGAATCTGTTCTGATAAATTACAAGGCATAGGACTTGTGGCTGCTAAGTTTAGACAATCCATTAAACTCATATGCTTTTTCATAATATTTGTGTCCATTATTATGCATTTACAAGTTCTTCTAAAACCCCAAGCAAGAATGTTAATGTTAAATATCTTACGTATCTTATGATTCTTGACGAATATATCTTTTCTTTTTATGTACACTGAAAGTATATGCACCAAAGACAAATTCCTTGTGTGTCCAATCACACTTGACCAATAAAGAATATCTACCTGTATAGGTTTCTATGTGGAAACCCTAATGAAGCTTTGTCCCAAAGTTGTGAAATTTTACACACTTTCATCTTCAGCATCCATAATTTTTATTTTACTTCAAATCTGTTTTTTGTCTCTCTCATCTCTTGATTGGCAGTTTTATTTTTGGAATCAATTTTATCTAGCATTTAATATAAACACTAGTTTGCAAATTGTCAATCAAGGGACATATTGAGCCAATGGAAATGGGCATTTGTTAGATGGAAAATCCTCAACTGGACTACATTTCACCTTGACTGTATAGCAGAGGTTATTGTATTTGTGCTAAGTCCTGTTAACTCCCTTTTTTTCTGAGGCATATCTGATATGATTGGTTGATCATTACATAGAACATTCCTGCTTATTTCTTTACTGAACTACAAGAAGAGAATTATTTTTTATATTTCCTGAAATTTACCTTGTGTATTGGGGGGGGGGAGCGTTGTTGGCTTTTGCTGGTCTTAAAATTCAGATATAGGATACTAGAGTTAAGCTATCCTGTGTGTAATACGGATTTGAGCTTTTCAGATCATTTAGAACATAATGAGTCTAGAATGGAAAGCTGTAGATCACAGAATTGATACAGCATAGTTAAAAATATATCTGATTATATACAGACAAAATTTGTTGTTGGTTTTGGAATAAAATTTAGTGTAATTTCACATAAAACCTATTCCTGGCTTAACCCCAAACTTCGAGCAACCTGTGAATATGGCAACTTAATTCATTGCTGTATTGTTAAATAATTGAATATCTAAAATTCCTATTTTACAGCAAATAATTCATGCCGGAATATGCAGCTCCATTTTCTGCCTGTCTTTATGAGAAAGATTCCTTTCAGAACTCAAGTTCTAATGACTGCATGGGCACCTCTGTTTTTTTCTTGTTTGCTCCAAGTCACATCTATTTATTTCACCATTGTAGTGCTTGTCTCATATGGTTTCAGAGCCCTCTTGTTTTGCATAGCAAAGTGATCAATACATAAAAAACCAGAGCTTTTGTTTGTCACATCTTGTCACAGAGCCTGATTTCTATATTAAAGGAAGGATTAGAACATGTATTCTTCCCATTCCTAGTCCAGCATCATAACATCAATATCACATTGGTTTTTATAGTTTATTCTACAGTTAACTTATGGTATATTTAATGTCATTCTTGTGTTACTTCTTTTTCCTCACCCAGTTCAAATAAGAATAAATGCTTTTGGGGAAAGTATCATATAATGTACTACATGTATTTTTATCAAGATTTATCAGGATCAATATCAATATATTAATTTGTTAAAATGTTATAAAATGCTTGAAATTATTACTCATAGATCTTACAAAGAAAAAAGTTTTATATTGATTCTTTGTTTCAATTAACTCAGGTGGAAAATTGTTTTACTAATTTTTGGTAATTTTGAAACTTTGGGCTCTTTGAATGCCTATTAAAATGAATATATTTGTTAATACGTATGCTTCTCCCAAAACTATATGCTGCAGACTATAGCTTCATAAGTCAGTGTGGTGGGAATAGCAAAAACTTTTTTAAAAAATTTGAATTTGTATAACAGTGTCCAGTATGCCCCTGTGGATTTCTAAAAAAGCAATAATGGCTGGTATTTAATCTAAGGTAAACATTTTCATTCATTATATGTAGAAATTCTTCCAAAATTCTTAGGATAAATTTTGAGTTAAATTATTCTTTGTTCTTTGCCTTTTACTGCTTAATTTATTCTACTTCAGTAATTTCCAGTAGAAAATTACTAGAACTATAACTTTGGAGAGCTAAATATAGTAAAAGTTATCTTTGAGGACTATCAGTACTGTTTGATAGCCTTTTAGTTCTGTGAATGTGCTGGTCATTCTTATTAGAGGTATACGGTTTAAAGAACACACCCCCAAAAATTGCTGAACCCAGTGCTCACTTGGTTTTATTAATCAAAAAGCTGACAGCTGTGGTTTCCTCAATGGTCCCTGAATAAAGGATGGATTAACTTTTAAGTAATGGAAGCAGTTCTTGCATGGGCTTCATAGTTGTAATGCTGAACATGTTAGGTCCAGCTGTATGCCTCAGTCAGCAGTAGCAGTGCCCTTTTATAATATAGGACATTTCTCTCTCTCCCCCAAATAGCCTCAAAATCCACTTCAGAGAGGTACAAATTTGTATGCCGCTTTATTTGCAGGATCTAACTTGCTTACACTTAAACAATTATAGTAATATAACAAATAATTATTGAACCAGCAGATCAACTGTCAGTATCAGAAACGTAACAATGGAACACAGTCTCAAAAAAATTCTTATCTGATAATACAGCCATAACTCAGATGTAACAGAAATGTTCTTTCTTCAAAAACTAAACAGAATTTGGTAACTAATTTTAATTTATTTTTATATGATCCTTTTGTTCCTGATTACAGCATTTGTTACCATAAATCAGTATTATGATTTAACTCTGTAAAAGTCTTCCTTTCATTTTTTTCATTTTTATTTCATTCTGTTTATATTTTTTACTCTACATTGCCTAAGGCTTTCTTTTGTATTTCTTTTTTTATGAAGCAGTAAAAACTTGTTGACCTTGTATATATTCTTCCACATATTGAGAAAATAAAAGAACATATTTTTGTTGGCCTGATTTTGATTTGAAATCAGTTATACTGCCTACTGCGTGTTATGTCTATTGGTGCTCTTTTCCAGATTGCTTCTCTTCAATTTGGAAACTAATTTGCTGTTGACATTTCCTTGCTGGATGATTAAATATAATACATTATTTTTCAAAAACCAGCAGGAACTGTATTTAATCAGAAAGTAAAATGTTACATTGATGTGGAACATGGATAACTGCAATCATTTTACGGTTATACGGAACAAGAAATCTTTCCTATGTCTTTGTGATTTGTTTTTACAAACAGATAGGAAAGATTACAGTCCATGACTTCAGACCACAATTGAGCCCACCATTTCTGTTGCTAAGCAAAACATTTGAAATTAATTTTGCTCCATTTTACAACCTTTCTTGCCACAGTTGTTAAGTGAATCACTGCAGTTAGGTTAGTAACCCAGTGGTCAAGTGAATCTGATTTCCCCATTGACTTAGCTTATAAGAGTGACCCAAGCACACTGCTGCTGCTTCTTTCGGTTGTTCCCATTAGGTGTCGCCACCTCATCTTGCAACCATCATAAATATGAGTCAGTTGCAAAGCATCTGAATTTTGATCATGTGACCATGGGGGAATGCTGCAATGGTGGTGTGAAAAATGGCCATATTTCACTTTTTTTCAGTTCCGTTGAATGGTCACTAAACGAACTGTTGTAAGTTGAGGACTATCTGTACTTGTATAACACTAAAATCATATATGCAATTGGGAGGAAAGATGGTAAATACTTAAGCTTTGCAGAAACTGAATTACATTAAAACTTTTGAGCGTTGTTAGCTTACCTTGCAGCGATCTTGATAGTTTCTTAGGTTTGAAAACCATTGCAGCCATCGAACCAGTTGGTTATTTTTCCCTTTCATGCTGTAATTTCTTAAAGACAGACCCAGAGTAAAACTACCTTGCTGCTAAAACAAGAGTATCAGCACTTCTGGCTAATATGTATTTTTGATTATGATTTTCTTTTGACTGAGGAAATTCAGTCATTTGTGGCTAACATGATAATATTGTATCACTGAGCTGGCTGTATGGGGTGTATGGGGGTGCCATAAATTAATTAAACTCAGCATATGGCAAAAGAACTGGATGATTTTTTGAATGGATGCTCATTTATTGAGCTTGTTGAGAGAGGGCTTGCAATAATAAAATGATTGTAAGCAATTGTTTTTCTAGGAGGATGAATAGAGCTGATAATGAGATCCTGAGTTCATATACAACAAGAATAAATGTAATGCCACTGGATGGATTTAAGTAGGCTATAGATAAAACAGTAGGATTCAATCAAAGAATCTTGTTCTTACTTGTTTAAGTAAACATATCCTTAGGAAGAAATAAGGAAATGCTTTCTACCAATGAATTTGTAGTACAGATAAATCTCAACTTATGATCAGAATTGAACCCAGATTTATGGTCATAAATTGTCATAAACCAAGGGCATCATCATGTGACCAAACTGGATTTCTCAAATAAATAAATAAATAAATACATTGCGGCAGTTGTTAACTCAGTCACTTTTCCCCAAAGGGCAGAATTTTTTTTGCCATAAATGAAATAAATGTCAGAACTTGACAAACAAGATCACAAGATTGCAGGATGGTGCTAATGGTCATAATAGACGCTGCAAACAATGACTAGTTGCCAGGTGCCCAAAATATGATATGACTGTGGAGTATGTGTATAAATAGCCTTTGTAACAATCAAAAGGGGTTGTAAGTAGCTTTTGGGTGGTCTATATAATTTTGAATGGTCATTAACTGGTCACAAATTGAGGACTATCTGTATTGGATAGTGAACATTTCTTCCTCTTTCATGCTTTTTCCTACCTATTTTTGCCACTGTTAGGATAATTGCAAAAAAGAGCTGAACTAAATTGTGATTATCGGGATTACAGTATTCTTATAAATATTTGTATTTACTCAGAATTAGTATACTACTAATATACTTAATTTATAAATATTAATATGTAGATACAGGAATAAAATAAATGGATGGATAAAATTAAAAAAAATAACTCATTCAGGATTAATGTTTCTTATTCTTAGGGTCAACAATGTGTGAATTTTTCCAAGTGAATAAAATGTATACACATTGCAAAATCTCGATTTTGGATTATAAATTTAACTTTCTGCAGTTCAGAGTTCGATTTCTAAGAGTAATACTTAGGGATTTCAGTGGGGCTTCAGAGTTGATAGATATGAAGCTATATATCTAGAAACAGAACTGAATCTTCTTAGCATTAAAAAGTATTTGCTAGGTTCACAAACTGGCACAGTAGTAATTGATCTTGCATGAATCCAACCATTATAAATCATGGGTTTTTTTTTGCTTATCCTGATATGTAAATATAGATGTTGTTTGATCAAGTCCACCTTTATATTTTCTTTATATTTTCTCCTTTATATCAATTTCTACAAACGTCTTTTAACTATAAACTGTTGAGATGTCTCTTAGAAGTATAAAAACATTTTAATAATATTACATTCTAATGTTCTATAAGTAGGAAACTCATTGAAAATTTTTGCCACTAAGAATGATTCACCTGTTTGGGTTTTTTTGCCAACTGATTCATTATTAGCCCCTCCTTATTAGTCAGCCTGTTGATTACAATTAAGTTCTTTCTGTAGCAACTTGGAGACATTTGTCATAAAAAAAAACAACAGCCAAAACTGATGTCACCTGATTCAGAATTATGTGATAATAGGTCTAGCATTGAAAAACAACTAGCTTTAATATAGTAGATTTAAAAATAACTTCATATTTTAAAACTGTTAAAAAGAGCACACCGTATTGTTCCAGTACACTGGAAATATTTTTTTTCCTGATGAGAAATTTGCTAAGAAAAACTGTGCCCTTTTTAATTAATCCAATATAAAGCACCATTTTTTAGCACAGAACTTAAAGGAAATCTTTGCTTCCTCAAAGGTTTGTTTTCCATTATGCTACTGCTATACTTGATTAACTGGTATGATTTAGTTGGTTGATACTGCAATTAGCACTCCAATGGGAAATGGGGAATAGTCCCTTCTGGGTGTCCTAAGAGACCACCGGTAGCAGCATGTTCTTCACACGGAGCAAATCTTTTGATTTCCTCAGGCAGAAAGATTGTGGCCAAGTATTGGGAGGAAATTGGTAATTGCTTATGCTTCATTGCAGTTGGCACTATTTTTATATTTCTCTCCTATTCCCATAAGTGCTTTGCCTATTACAGAGGATATTTTTGTTTTTGGCAGAGTCATAATCCTGCTGCAAAATGAGATTATCAAACATTGTATTTTTATATCTGTATTTTCCCTTGTGCATTTAGATGTCCAGCTCGCCGTTGTCCAAGAAGCGTCGCTTGGGTGAATCAGAGTCAAAGACGGGTTCAAACTGCTCCTCTGGAAAATCCGTACAGACTGATTTGCGTGAAGCGCCTGCCAACGTAAGTTTCTGAATTGATTAATGCAACATGCTAACTCTGATCTGACATACTGATCCTCTACCTCAGCGGCCCCCCCGACCTTTTTGGGCACCAGGGACTGGTTCCGTGGAGAGAGGTTTTTCTGCGGACCGAAGGGTGTGTGGTTTCGTGTGCTGTCTGCATTCTGCAGATGGGGTGTCACTTGTTTGCAAAGCCCAGTTTCTGGCATGCTGTGGTCTGGTACCAGTCCGCCAATCAGGGGTTAGGGACCCCTGCTCTATCTGCACAGAGAAAATATATTAGCTTTAAAAATGAGCAAGGACAAATTCAGCATTAGTTTTGATCTTGGTAAAGAGCCTATTGTCATGATACTGAGAGGATGCAGAAGATCTTAATAATGTATTACAAAACTCTCCACAACTTGTAAGCACTTTAGGTCTATATTGTTCTTTTGTTTAACCCTGAGTTTGTGTGTGCATATTAGGTATCTAAACTGGATTTCTAGATTCTGCTCCCAGATTGAAACAGTTTTAATTACAGTCCTTCCTTTAGTTAGAGCCTTTCCCGTGAAATCTATAGAAACCATTAAGTCTCCAAATAGTTACATGTTGAATATGTTTATAGATAGCAATTATTACAAAACCAATACAAGAGTTTACACTTCTATAAAAATGTACAGGATAATCTGGAATCTGCAGCCTTTAATTATACAGGAGTCAAATTCCCTGATTTTATATAACTCTTGGGGACCATTAGTGATGTGCATATATATAAGACATTGTACCCATATCTCTTCTGTCTAGCTTTTTGTACATGTACATACTTTCTTGTCCTACTAGAGCAAGTGGTATAGCAGGCAGTGGGTAGTACAGGTAATCCTTGAGTTATGACCATAATTGAGCCTAACATTTTTATTGCTAAGTAAATTAAGTGATTTTTGCCCCATTTTACTACTTTCTTGCCACATTTGTTAAATGAATCACTGCATTTAAGTGAGTAACACAGTTCTTAGGTGAATCTGGCTTTTCCATTGGCTTTGTTTGTCAGAAAGTCACAAAACATGATCACATGACCCCAGCACACTGCAACTTTCATAAATATGAGTCAGTGTCACTTGCCTGAATTTTGTTCGTGTGACCATGGGGATGCTTCAAAGGTCATAAGTGTGAAAATCAATCACATCACTTTTTTCAGTGCTGTTGTAACTTCAAATGGCTACTAAACAAACTCTTGTGAGTCAAGGACTACCTGTATTCGTAATATGAATTTGCAGCCATCTGATAATCTTTTATGATTTATGACTGGTTTGTGTTCAGCTCTTTCTTAGCTTGGAGAATATATATTGCACCGTTATTTTAAAAAAGATAGGCTTTTACTATTTGGTTTCATTTCTTGGAGAAATAATTTGGGGCAGATAGTGAAATATTGGGAAAACACTGCTGTGCATTGAGAGTACTATAGATTGGGTAGTGTGGTGTGGGATTGAAAACTGTAGCTCTCCTCCCTGGTAATAGGTAGCTTTAGCTGTGCCCTGGAAAAAATGTGCTCTGCATGCTTCTGTAAGGAATTAATAAGCCTGAAAGGGTATCTTCATGTAGTGTTAAAAGGTATACTCAAATTTGTCCAGAGCGATAGAGGTACAAAGAATGCTACAATGCCTGTTTCCTTTAGTATTTGTTTTTATTTCTTGTAATGCAGTTGTGGGTTTGTAAAATATATTTGAGTTGCCATCCATGATTCAATTGACCTTGACTTTTTTGTTTTTTAAATTCTTCCTTGGTAAATATTTGAAATGCATTGAGAGTGATAAAATATAGAAACCAAATAGTGGCTGTTCTTAGTTACTTGTGTTCCTTTATCACATTCTTTTAACCAACAAAAGGCAGCAAAGGACTAAATGAATTATATTTGTGCTTTCCAGGGTATGGCCAAGAATGGAAGTGAAACAGACATTGATGAGGGTCTATACTCAAGGCAGCTGTAAGTATTGGAAGGAGAGTAGGCCTTTTGTTTTGAAAAGTAGATTGTTAGTGCCAGTCTAATATGTAAATAGTAAGTTTTGATATGTTCTGAAGCTGTTGAACTTTATCAGATGCTGAGAGGAAACTGCCTACATATGGGATGCTCAGTTTTCAGGTTGGATCAACAAGGCACTGAACATTTACGGTAATTCTTTTTCCCATTTGTCCTGAATAGATATGTATTGGGCCATGAGGCCATGAAACGAATGCAGAATGCCAACATCCTGGTATCCGGTTTGCGAGGACTAGGTGTGGAAATAGCAAAAAATATAATCTTGGGTGGAGTTAAATCAGTCACAATCCATGACCAAGGCATAGCTGAATGGTCTGATCTCTCTTCTCAGGTAGGATCTTCATCCATTCATTTAAATAAGCTTCTGTTTATGATTCCCTTTATTGAAACATATTTATTACTAAACCATCCCCCCGTCCCCATCCTTTCTTTCAGTTCTACCTTCGTGAGGAAGACCTTGGAAAGAACCGTGCTGAAGTATCTCAACCACGGCTCGCTGAGCTCAACTCCTATGTACCTGTTACTGCATACACTGGGCCTCTCAATGAGGACTTTCTTAATAACTTTCAGGTATTTTAATTTCTTAATTTCTCAGAAGAGAGGGTTACTAAGCACTTGATATCACTTTCCTGGTTCAGTAAAAAATCTAGATATTTGGCCTGTTGTATTTTCTATATATAGAAAATACTCTAATGTTCTTGAGAGTTTCTTGCGCATTACAAAATAAAATGAAAAATAGTATGGGAGAGGAGACAGGGTTGGGAATATTACTTGCAATAGCCCAGGAAGTCAGAACAGTGAACTGATACTGAGAGTTCCAGATTTCTGCTGTGATTTATTTCAAAGGCTTTTTCTTCTGTCCGTAACCCCCATCTCCCTATCTCCTTTTTGCAGGTAGTTGTGCTCACCAATTGTCCCTTGGAGGAACAGTTACGTATTAGTGATTTTTGTCACAGCCAAAATATCAAACTTGTAGTGGCAGATACAAAGGGACTCTTTGGGTAAGATAGTACCTTGTTTCTATATCCTTTTCTGTATTATGGCCATTTCTTTCAGTAAGGTTCTTCTTTTGGTTGGGATGAACTATTTTGGATTTCTACTACCCATATTATTATTATTATTATTATTATTATTAATTTAATTTAATTTCTATACCGCCCCCCTCCCTAGGGACTCAGGGCGGTGCACAGCCTTCTAAAAATACATACACAAAAAAGTTAAAATACAATTAAAAGAATTAAATCATGGCCCAAATTTAAAATAGAAAGTTTAAAATTTAAAATCAATTAAAAATTGATTTTTAATTGGATTTTTAATCTAGGACTTTTACTCCTAGATTTAAAAATTCAGAATTAGGCTCACTGATTTTTAAAAATTCTCTAAGTCTAAAAAGTGGTTTATCCGTTCAAGTATATGTACTGGATTCCTCCAGTACGAAATTAGTGCAATTAAATGTCTTTCTTTTCCTGTAAATATTTCAACAATGCTATTTGCTCTCTTAAAGTATTTAGAGTAATAGAGTAAACAGACCTTTGCAGAAAATTTCTGCTACTTCCTAAGCTATCTTTCTAAAAATTGTAAAGCCCAGTTTAGAAAATTTCATTCAAATCAATAAAATTTAAGTTAATCATTCGCCTCCATAAAAACCAAACTCTGTTAACTGTCCTTGGGTTGGGACATCTGGTTTTCAATCAATAATTGATAGTTGAGTCAGATGTTCATTTTACGAAGAGCCAGATGTCTCAAGAGCCTAGGAATGTTGTTTTATAAAGAGTCTGGTTATTGGTCTAGTTAGTTCAGTTCCGGCTCCTCTACATTAACTAAAAAGAGTTCAGATATCAGTTTTTCCTAGCCTTCTATGGAAATATCTCTACCTCCCTCTCTCTCTCACAGACACATACCCTTAGTCTGTGTGTGAAACCTGGGAATTGCTGTGCATAAAATACTTGTTTGAACCAATAGCTCTTCCTTATTTCAATTTCTATTTACTCAAGTGTCAGTATTTTGTGTCTGAATAAAAGATTTATAATTGGGAATAGGCATTTGTAGGCTACAATTGTAGAAGTGTTGCAATCCCACTGGAAGAAAAAAAAACCCAGATGGATAGCCTTGTCTCCATCTCTCATTTCTCATTAAGATTGTTCAGACCAAACTTCTCTCTGCACTCTGAAGCAGCAACTTATGAGCACTCCATTCCACTTTACTCCACAGGTTGTCCTCGTAGACATCCACATCCTGCTCTGTGTTCCTGTGCTCCCACAGTGGTGTTAGTTTTCAGGAGCTTCCCTGCAGCTGAGCTGATCAATGTCTGACTCCAACTCCTGAGCTGCAAAGACAGTTTGTTACGTTAATTCCTAGAGTGGCAGCAGGTGTTTTCTCATTGGTACATCCTCTCTGAGTAACTCTTCCTGTTCTGGACTATAAAGTCAAGGCACTGTGCTGTTTGCTATCACTTTGGTAGGGCTGGCTTTGTGTTCAAGAAAATACAATACAGGATAAAGCTGCAATCCATTTTTTACACTGCCCTGTTAGTCCTCTGGCAAAAGCCATGGTTGGATAATGGGAAGTAGGCTCATAAGATTATGGGGCTGGAAGAGACAACAGAACCAGGTAGTTCAATCCTCTGCAATTTGCAAAAAAACAAAAACAAAAAACTAGTTAATCCATCCATGAAGGATGGGCTAGATCAGTGGTGGAGAACCTTTTATGTCACTGTGTGCCAGCTTCATGCCAGAAGGGCATGCAAAACCATCCCACAAAAAATGTGCAGCACCGCTGACTCCTTGTCCCATTCTCATGCAGCAATGCGCACTGGCCAGCTGGCTTTCGCGTGTGCTGGAACTGCAAAACCCAGAAGTGCAGTGTTCCAGCACACGCGTGCTCTGAAAGCCAGCCGGCCGGGTTTCTGGGTCCTTCCATGCATGCGTGCATGATGAACAGCTGGTTGGCATGCATGCACACACCGGCTGGCTGGCCAGCCAGCTCTTGGAGCATGCATGTGCACTGGGATGCTGCGCTTCCGGCTTTTGCTGCTCCCATGCATATGAAAGCCAACTAGCCAGTGCGCATCACTTTGTGAGAATGGGATGAGCCAGTGTTGCTGCGTGTTTTTTGTGGAATGGCTTTGTGTGCCCTTCCGGCATGCGTTCCATAGGTTTGCCACCATAGGCCTAGATAGACAATCCCACTGTTGTGCTAATGTTACTGTCACAATGTCTTTCCTTTTATTAAAATAAGTCTGGATAACAATAATTTATGGCCATTATTTCTGTGCATTGTGTAGCATAGACACTGACTAGATAAAAGTTTTATAGGGATGATCTGGTGGTGATCTGTAGGTATCCTAAACTTGTTATTGGTGTGTCTGTGTTGAAAATATTCTTGTCCTAAATGTTCAACCTGCTTTGTACTTTCTAGCAATTACAGTACATGTTAGGGAAAGCTGGCATATACCAGGGTGGTGTGATATAATGTGTACAGAACAGTTAGTCTTGCTGATAGAGAGTTTTAGTCTCAACTTCTGGGAATTCTAGTTTCAACACATCTGGATGATTCTAGGCTGGTACAGTGTCTGGGTTACTGGACTTGCCTGGGAATAGACATAAATATTTTCCATCCATATATTTTGAGGGTAAAGGATAATGTAAATAGGCACCCATGAATGCTGAGCCAAAAGTGAACGCTTTGAATCAATATTTTGATAGCATTAGAAAATGTCTTTGCCCCCAGGGTTTTTTTAAAAAAACAGGCACAAGTGATTTGAATACTACTTAAAAAAAATTACTAACAGCATGAGAGCTTGATTAATTTGCCTTGTCCTCAGGAACATCACCATGCAGCTTAAACGTATTACCTGCAAATTATTAGACTGCTTTCCTGATCCCTGATAATTGATTCAAAACACTGTGATTAAATGAAATCCTAGAGACACCAAAAACTTTTCAGAATTCTGACTTACTATGACTAAGCAACTGGTTGGACTTTGCCACTTGGGCTCCCCCTATAAGAGGGAGTGGCTAAACAAACTGGGGAAGTACTTTCCACGGTTTGCTTAACATCTTCTGGCTTGTTCTTCTCCTAACAAGCTTGTTAGGAAGTAACACTGCAGTCTTTCTGCTTTTGATGGCATGCTAAACAAACCACAGAAGGAGCTTCTTGGGAGAAGCCAAGTGGAAACAATGGAGTTGTTCACAGCAGGCGGAAATGTTGGCTTAGTATCATATGCGAATGCAGCCAATATTGAATAATGCCAAGTAGCCTGGATGTATATTTACTCATTCTCCCATCACCTGCACAGAATTATCCTTTATAGTATTTTATACAATTGTAAGAAAATTGTAGCTCAAAATGTTTTCTTGTCTTGGATTTTTTTTGAATGTTTTGGGGAAACATTTGGACAACTTCCTTTTCCAACAGCCGATATTTTTGTTGCGTTATGATTGGACTCACATACCATAGTAAGTCATAAGGTAATTGATTGGATATTGCTTAGTGTAGTGTATGAATGCAGCTAATAAAAATGTGTTCAGTAAACCATGGTTAAGCAATTCACAATTCATTTTGAGCCAGCCACAGTGAGTAAACCCTAGTTTACCATTTAGCATGTAATATAAACTCAGGTAATTATGTTTATTAATGCAGTAATCCTTTAATTAAAGAAATCACTGTGTCATGGTATAAGGCAAACTCAGCAATTGTGTTCATTCTGATATAGCCTGTTTGATTCACAGGTTCATAATGGAGAGTTTACAAGAGCAGATCAAGGATTACTTTAAAACTGAAGTCATAATGCTGGCTGCAGATTTCAGTCCATGCTCTGCTTGGGAGGGAAAGTGACGAATTCTAGGAAAAACTTACTCATGCTTTTAGTGTTTCTGGATATATTATTGGCCATCTCTCTATCGTTGTCTACCCTGGAACTGCCAGCAAACTGATTACAGAATGTGTAATTGTGTATATCCCAGGTTGTTGCTTTGATTCCACTCTACACCAGTACATGATCAACAGCAACATTAGTACTCCCATTCCCGGAGTACAGAAGCATCTCTTCAAGCTATTCATACCTCTTGTTTCATTTTTAGCAAAACAATACTGGATAGGCCAACCCCTACATTTTGGGATCCATGCAATTCAGCAGGAAGGATATCCAGGCAAGGATACACATAACCCATTGGTGAAAATTGTTTTTGACAAGAAATCATGACTTTCAAAACTGTTATAAATGCCCTTGATAAAAGCAATCCTGGTGGTTCTCTGGACTCAGAATGGAAATGTAGAATTTTGAGTCCACCCAGGAAGAATATCCCCATTTTCTATTTATAAATCACACTGGGGAGAAAAGAGAGACTGTTTCCCAAATCTTCAGCACACCTTGCAAAATCCAAAGAGCAGGACCCTAATTACTGCACCACATTAGCAGATGGGAAGCAGAAACATCTTAGGACTTTCATTTTTTTATCTTCCACAATACATAGCCATAGAAGCCAGGAAAGCAGCCCTAACTGGAAGGGAGAGCTTTATGTTTTATACACATGACCTTACTCTTTGACCTATGCTAGGAAAGGAGACAATACTCAACTTTCTAGGGGACATACAAAAATATAAACATTCTTTCACTGACACTAAGTGATATGGAAGTAGTTCTCCTGGGAGCAATGCAGAAGCGGTAGCCATAGCTGTTTTCAATTGCCTAATCTATTCTACACTTCTGGGATTATCTGATAGCTTTGTGTGTTTTTGAGATAAGCCATGATCATCTAAATGCTTCCACATGCTGCAACTTGTGACCCCCACTTAGATCTACTTACACGGACCAAGTGTGCCCTACCTAGCAGTGCATGTGTCCATGCCAAGATCCATTTTGTGACACTGAAAACTGGAATATATGCGTCTTGGACTTGTTGTAGTAGGTCAGCTGCATTCTTCCTGTGAACACTGAAAAAGAAAGCAATATGGTATATCATTCTATTTCAGCCCTTCCTCCCCATCAGATTATCCCATCATAGTCTTCTGGCCTACATAGAAAATAGATGATATGGGGCCTAAATCAGTGGAACAGCAGTGTGTGAATGGAACTGACAACAATGATAAAAGAGCAGGAGGTATCAGGTAGTGCAATGGATTATCATGGAATGGAAGACAAAGAATTGGACCAATGTTGAAGCCTCAATCCCCCATTACAAGACACTGAGAAAGCATGGCTACATTTTTTTCTTTTCTTTTTTCTAAAAAAGATGCAAGATACTTCTTTTGGACAGGCCTTCCTCTAGTTCCATCTCAGAGATTTTTCAGTTCTTTTTAAAAGTAAAAATCTGAGCACTCTCTCTGCCATTCCACTGGCATAGTGAACCTCTACTGACTCCTTACTTAGTGTTTTTTTCTGAATAGGACTGTTCCTTCCATTTTCTGCAGCTGGGATTCCAGCAATACCGTAGTCGTGACCAATCGAGCCATTGATTTAAACAAACCACTTTCAGAATGGGAGAGTTTTTAAAAATTTAATAAGGCTTGGATATAGGCATTACCTGAAAAGATAGCTTTAATCAAGTCCAATCAAATATTTTTAATGGGCTCCATTTTTCATTCCCCAGGAAGGAAAAAAAAAGAAGCCACAAAAAGGAACTAAACATGAAAGCCATAGGGCAATTGCCTTATTTGCAATTTGCAGATGCTTCTCCCACGTGCTTCTGTCATTTGAAGTTAATAAAGTTGTGTCCTCTGGCAAGTTAATATGAAAATAGCTTGTTGGCTCAGCAAGCAATTTGTCTTTGTTGCATGGCAAAAAATGTTTTGTTTCCCATCAAGTACACAGGAGTAAAACAAAAGGGCTCCTGAGCTGGGATCAGCATACATTTAGCAATGAAAGGCCCATGTTATCATCAGAAATCTTTCACATTAGAGGGTCAGGACAAGAATGTTAAGGTTGCAGTTGTAAGGTTACTAGCTGTGGGAATCAAACTTGGTGGAATGTGTGTCCAAATGAAAATGGGCAACAATTTTATCCTCATAGAAATATATCCAATTTGCATCTACCAAATGATAGGTCAACCAAAAACATGTGCATGCTGAAACTTTTTTTTTTCAGAATTCTTTATGTTTCATAAATATATAAAATAATGTGACTATTGAAAAAAGGTCCTTACTGAACTAGAGTAATTCTATTAAAATATGCAAACAAACACATTTCGTTAGATGGAAATCTCAGAAAACATGCACACAGTGAAGTGTGGCTTAGGAAAAATGTGTGCAAAGATGTATACAAATGTTCTTCTCCAATACCAATGTGCAAATGGAACCCAAATTGGATTTTAGAAATTGGGCAACATTTGAGGGAAAGCAAGAAAAAATGATAGTGAGCATACTGGCAAATAATCACTGTTAGTTTTGCTTTTTTCATATTCAGTTTTCTTTAAAATCTCTGTTATAGAATGTATAATGATGGAGGAAACTATATCTTCTTTCTCTGAAGTTAGCACTTTTGGGTCCAGTGGGATTTCACAATTGGACTATTAAATTCAATGGGATTGCAGATATAATCGCCTAGCTAAAAAAAGGTTCTTGCAGTGAAAAAATGGGAGAATGTTGTATGAGTGAATGTCAATTTAAGTCCCTTTAATCCTACAGAGGCTGTGATATATAGATGATTTTTAGAGAATAAAAACTTTTTTTCCCTGAAACTTGAGCCTGTCTGTGGAACGGTATTTTCTTAACCGTGCAGTTATCCAATTGTACACGCTTTGAAAGAGGATCAAAAAGGAAACATTTAAAGTTCTGAGGCTTTTTCACATCTATTTTAAGTACTTTTTTTTAGACTTGGAAAATAAACACCTGATTCTGGAGACACTACATGGACATAATTTCTGGCAGCGATTCAGTGAAATTGCTTATCTTGTGATCCTAAAGAAACATGGCATATATTTCATTGCCTTCAATATAATATCTTAGGTAGGAAATGACTTTTTCATGCAGCCTCAGAAATGTGCCAGTGAAGAATGCAGAAGCAAATACACATTTAGTAAAAAATATTTTTTGAAATTTTCATGATTTTCAGATAGAAGTATTGATCTTGAAAAACATTTCAGTGTGTGGGCAGTTTCACTGTATCCCTCATACAATAAAGGGAAACTCAGACAATAATCCTTTTGTTAGTGTACACCTCCATTCTTCTTTATCATAGGCTATCGGAATTTATCTTGAGAGAAGATGTTGTGTAACAATGTGGTATAATTCATTACCAACACTACTACACATCAAGGATATGCATACTTCATATGGTTCCTTTTCAGGTTGTAGTACAAGAGGAACAGAATGTGAAGGCTGGCTTTTGGCTGCATTTGAAAGCGCATTGGAAAATGTATTTTTAAAGAGCATTGGTTTATTGGTTAAACATTTGTTTATATATAGTTCAGGTTTCTTTTGGTCATGATCTTGTTTGCTGGTTGTTGGTACAAATACAGTGGGAACCAGTTAGGTCAAGGCACAGGCTAGAAAGCAAGGGACTGTGAGTTCAAAGTTCCATGAAAGCCAGCTGGGTGACTATGGGTCAATCACTTTTTCTCAGCCCTAGGAAGAAGACAGGGCAAACCACTTCTGTAAATCTTGCCATGAAAACTGTAATGACTCATTCCTGAAGTCATTAGAGTCAAGAATGGCTCAGAGAGAAATTGCCTATGGTAGGTTCTCTGATACCTGCAAAATTTGACTTGATTATTTTAATGTTGTAACCTGGGCTAGTTTAGCTTGTTTACAAATTGGATATTGATCTCAGTGGGACAATATTACATGTAAACAATGAGTTGCTCAGAAATGTGTGTCTCTACACATATTGTGTTTGAAGTGGTATGGATCAATTGGATACGCCTGCCCTTCTAAAATGCTGTTCCTAGAACCTCGTATGAGAACATTCATCTGCCAATGTTTTAGCAATTAGATTCCTGGGAATTCGAGACGCAGCTTTTTTTTAAAGGATTACTTTTTCAGGGACCTAAGTGTTGCAGAATAAGTACCTATGTATCTCTCTTCAGGAACACGATAACTGGCATGAAACAAATATCTGAAAAAAAATTATGAAGAGGTTAATTTTTTTAATAAATAGATAGATTGGGGGACTACCAGTTCAGTGTGTGGTAATGAAAGATGGGCATGTCATTTTCCTTAATAAATTCTGGATCGACAGTGATGGGACTATAAAGAGGTTGAATGATTGAAGTAAGATGTTCTACTCTACGTTTAGCAAAATTAAAAGCAAAAGTAGGAAAGCTATTTGACAAAAAATCAAGAACCAGTCGTGCATCAAAGCTTTGGCTTGATAGAATTCATGAAAAAAATTCCAAATTCTGATGGTGGGAAATTCTAGTCATACAACTGTATGGAGATTCTCAGTCATCCAGGTCATGGTTGTCCCAAAGGTGCTTTTTTCAAGAAAAAACAGGACTTTCTGGTTTTCCTTTGAAGACATTTTGCTTCTCATCCCAGAAGTTGGATGAGAAGTGAAACGTCTTCAAAGGAAAACCAGAAAGTCCAGTTGCTTCTTGAAAAAAGCACCTTTGGGACAATGGTACCTGTAACTACAAGCTTTGTAGAATGCCCATATACAAAATGGAGTGATTGCTACCAACCAGGATCATTTTATACAGTACATATAGGTGGCCATCAGTTACATTGGTTATGTATTCTTTAATATCAGAGGCAGTATTCTCCCCAGTATTATGGTAATCTGTAGAGATTATGAGAAGGAAAGCACTGCTGAACTCCTGTCCTGTTTACGAGCTTCTTACAGGGTTTATTCTGGCCATCTGGAGAACAATAATAATTGACCATTCTTATTTTTTTTTGCTTAGTGCTAAAATATCAGCTTCAAACATGGAGCACATCACCATCAATTATACTTATCAACCTACTTTTTAAGGACTTTTTTTCCTCTCAAAATACAATTCTTTCCTTTTTTTAAAGAAATGGTATCTTGTGGATAATGGAGTTTCTGCATGCTCTTGAGTTGTGTGTACAGTATTGATGCATTCTATCCATTTAGAACTTTTTTCTTATAGATAGGCCTTTAATACACCATGACCTTATTTTAGTCTGATTTAAAAAGAAAGTACCTGCAAGTAGGCCATCCACATTTAATTTCTGTTATTGGCAGGAGGCAACATCACCCCACTATCGCAATCATTTGGGGGATTTAGTTTGAAATGTATACCTGTATAAGGTAAAGGTAAAGGTTCTCCTCGCACATATGTGCGAGTCGTTCCCGAATCTAGGGGGCGTTGCTCATCTGTTTCTAAGCTGAAGAACCAGCACTGTCTGATGACAATTCCATGGTCATGTGGCCAGCATGCTAAATGCCGAAGGCGCATGGAACACTATTACGTTCCCACTGAGGTGGTCCCTATTTTTCCACTTGCATTTTTACATGCTTTCGAACTGCAAGGTTGGTAGAAGCTGGGGCAAGTAACAGAAGCTCAGTCCATTATTCAGTATTGATTATTCATAAACATGTGGCCACAGCATAACTCTTGGGTATGGAGAGTGGGAACAAGTACAGAGGGTCTTCTGAACAAAGGGCCCCCAGAATAAATTCACTCTCAGATGAGAAAGACTATTCCGCTGAGCCATCTGGATGCTTTCACTGCTTAACTGAAGATCGTTCCACTCCATTATCAATTCTGGAGTTATTTGAATTCATCATGATGTCAGGTTATGGCAACTATATTCCTTGATTCAAACAAGCCATTGTAGGTAGTTCTCAACACAATTGAGTCCAAAATTTCTGTTGCTATTTGAAACATTTGTTAATTTGTGAATTTTGCTCCCTTTTACACCCTTTCTTGCCACAGTTGTTAAGTGAATCAGTGCAGTTGATAAGTTAGTGACACAGTTGTTCAGTGAATCTGGTTTTCCCCATTGACTTTGCCTGTCAGATGGTTGCAAAAGGCGATCGCATAACCCCTGGGACACTGCAATCGTCATGAGTCAGTTGCCATGCCTCCGAATTGTGACCATGGGGATGCTGCAAGGTTGTAAGTGTGAAAAACGGTCGTCAGTCACTTTTTTCAGTGCCGTTGTAACTTTGAACAGTCCCTCAATGAACTGTTGGAAATTAAGGACTACCTGTATTTGTTTTCCTCTGTTCCTGGAGCTTGTCTCTTTTGGTAGATGATTAGAATATGTATTCCAGTTCCCCAATGTAGACTATAGTAACAGCCAATTATAGTAGCAGCTACTGGGAAGAATATCTGCTTACAAGTTTGCCTCCCACAACTCAGAGAGGCTTTTAAATTTGAAGAGGAATAGCAGCTTAGTGACTAGGAAGTGACTAGAAGTTTCCAGTTCTATTATTACATTCATTATACAGTATTCAATCTTTGTTTGTGCAACAGTCCAAATTTTATCTTTGGTTTCTGCAAATCAGCATGTTCACAAATACGTGTATTGGAAACATGGAGGGAATAATTAGCATTTTTGTTGCATTTTGTTAGTTATGGGGTAGGATTTCTGTTGCTCAGTCATTGATGATAGCTCCAGAGACTACATCTCAAGGTTGGATGACTATTTTTTCCCTTTTCTATTAATCAGATGAAAGAAAAGAAAGTGAGAACTTGTTTTTTTAGTGTTGACTACATTTTGAGGTCACAAGATGACCTCAGATTAATTTCAAACTTCTTTGTCAGGGCTTTTTAGGGAGTGGAAATTCAGGTTGTCTGGAGGAAACCTAATCTATCACTATTTTTCAAGACTCTTATCCATTTTGAGGATTGGAATTACAAAAGGTGTCCCCACCCCACCTTCTTCAAAGTCTAAAGGCCGTTATGTTTGAAGTACTTAGATCCTTTTAACAGTACAAAGGCCAGGGAATTTCCGAATTATAACTTTCATGATAAAAGCCAGAGATGCTTCTTAAACAAAAATGTTAAATGTGGAGGAGATCAACCCCGTTTTCTTCGGTATATTTGGTATATTTTCTGGAATGGTGATGATGATTTAAATGTATTATGGCTACTCTTTCCAATAGACTCTTGGCAGCAAATCCAATTACATAGTTAAAACAGTTAAAAACATAACATGTGACAGTCTACCCTAAAAGCAACTCTAACCATAAACCATAATAGGAGCCTCACAAACATACTAATTGTGAACAGAGCCATTTTTAAGGATGTTCTGGAATTCCAGGAAAGTAGGGACCTTATGGATCTGGGGCACAGAATGATGTTCCAGAGGTTGTGTGTGTGTGGGGGGGGAGGGGAAACAGCAACAGAGAAGGTCCATTTCCTTTGTCCTACAAGATGACAATGTTTAATTGAGGGGACCCGAAGCACACCCACTCTGCCCAAACATACTCTAGCCCAGCCTAAACTTTTTCCTCATTGTGCGTGTATCTTTCCAAACTTTCTGATAAGTCAGCACAAAAGAGCCATTTTTAATGAGGCTCGATACCATTAAACCTAGACTAATGCAGCCTGTGCGTATTTATGCTAAAATATATTAGCAAAACACAGTGTTAGGAATGTGCAGTTAGAAGTCTTTAACATCTCTCTCTAGCTTGCTTTTTTATTTTAATTAACAGAAGAAGGCAACAGTGACCCCTACAGTTTTAAGAAGATTATGACTGATAGCTAGGACAGTAAGGAAAGATGAAAGAAGTTTTTTTAAAAGAAAAAAAATAGCTCAGAAAGATCTCTATGTTGCTTTTTCAATGGAAGATTATAGTAACACTGGAGCAAAGACTAAGTAAATATGATTAAACTCTTTTCGGCAGCAAGGAGAGTAGTAAAATGTTACTGTCATTCCAGCAAATTTGCCTGTTAGTCAATTAAAGCCTCTCTATTTGCTTACGGATCAGGATAAAAAGTGCAATGCATGTTGACTCAAGGGGAACAAAGTCTCTGCTCTCTCTTGAAATAAGGCAGATCACTTACAAATACACTTCTTTAAATCCCTGACTTGTGATTTAGAAGCGGCAACACCTATAAGGACAGTTCCATGTGGATTGAATATTAGAGGGAATGCGAAGGCCTGCAGCAGCTTTCTTGGTTTCAGGGCTGTGAGTTCCCAGGTTCACAAGGGAGTTGGTGAGAGGGGGGAGGGGAGCAATTCACAATGGTCTCATTGATTTAAAAATTGAGGAGCCGCTGAACAAGTCTATTGAGCAGACAGAGTTCAGTAGCAGGTGAAGTCTTCCCCAACCCTTTCTGTGCACGTAATGTGACTTTGTATAAAACCTGGAAAAGGGGGTGGGGAGAAAATGAGAAAATCTTAAATCTTATTCAGGTTGTGTTAAAGTGCATGAGAACAACACAGTACACCGGTGGTGGTGGTGGGTAGATAATTTGTCTGAATAAAGCACATTAGAGCAAAGGAACTGCTTTGTTGAACCAGCCATGGATTGGATTGCTTACTAGAATTCCATGATCCTGTCAGTCAAACCATAATATCTATTTTGTACAAAGGTATTTCACCTTTTGTCTTTTTTTTTTAAGGCTGCCACTATTTACTAAAGGAACAAAAGCCTCCAGCTTAAAGGCAGTGTGAACAGTTGAAAGAGAGTTTTGTGAACTGCTTTCACCTGAAACTCTGTGGGGGGATTAATGATTGCATTTGAGATGCTGGACCTGGGAATTTGCATTATAAATGCTAATTTGTCCACAAATAAAACTGGGATGGAATGAATATGAAGAACAAAGAAGAGAGGGTCAACCTATTTTCCAGAGCACCAGAAGGCAAGACAAGAAGCAATGGTTGGAAACTAACCAAGGAAAGAAGCAACTAAAGAGAAGTTTTCTGACACTGAGAACAATAAACCAGTGGAATAGCTTACTCCTCAGAAGTTGTGGATACTCCATCACTGGACGCTTTTAAAAAGAACTAGACAGTCATTTGTAATGGTATAGGGTCTCTGTCTAAGCAGGGGATTGGATTAGAAGATTTCTAAGCTCTCTTCCAACTCTGTTTTTGTGTTATTTTGTTATTCTGAATCTAAACCAAAGAAAGTTCTTGGTTACTTAAAAGGTCTGGGAGGCAAGCCTATTCCAGCAGCTGGAGACAGCTGTAGAATATTACTTCCTGTGTGTGGCTCCCCATCCATAATATTTCAAGCTCTTACTTATATGGAAAAATGAGATGGGACTTGAACCTTGTTGTAGGTCACACATACTGCAGCTGACAGGATTTGGCAGCAATCATATCCCAAAGACCACAATTATAGGCATTACTGCTTTGGATGAAACAATAATCATGTGAGATAGTACTTGACATGCCACAGAAGGAAATGATAATGTGCATCGCATTATTAAAAAAGGGATGTGGGTTGGTTCATTGGCATATAGATTGCATTGAGTGGAAAGGGGACTGACTATGTTGTCCACATTTAATCTTAACATACAGGAGAAAGTCGATATGACGTTCTCAGGATGCTTTGCATCAATTCCCATCAATGGATAGTAAGGTTTATGTCACAGGATTGTGGGAATTATCATTCAATCTGGTGTGACTGCCTTAAGGAATATTTGAATGTTTATTGTCATCTAATTACTCTCCTCATCCCCTAGATAGAAATCCTACTTTTCATGCTCCAAATTCAGTTGAAATTCTGCAGTCAACTGGTTTTTTTTCAGTCCCCTTACTTGGATAGGTGAATTTTTTGTCCACTTGTTTTTCCCCTAGGGAATATAATTGGCTTCCCTTAAATATTTATTTTAT